>JABASP010002131.1:0-22471 GCA_019776565.1 Sminthurinus signatus | reverse complement strand
GCCTATGTAAAAGAGACTACTCTTATAAAACACTGTTTACTCTATACAAAATCAAGAACTCTGTACTCAGTACTCTGTGAGCAAACAAGCAAACAAATTCACAAGGGTTTGCACAGATATCAAGTTGAATACAAAATAATTTACCAACTACAAAACACGTCTCTGCCCTCAATATGTACTTTACTTGATCCTCACATACAATGAAACGTTCAACATTCAACAGTCAAGATTAGATCCTAGTGCAGCACATTTTGATGATATTGTCATTATTATTTTTATCCATCATGTGTAATGCACTATATCTATATCTTCGCAATACAGTAACACAGAATCTTGCTATTTCATCTGTACTAAAAAAGTAAAACTTTTACCATAAAAGTAAAAGTAATAACAACTTGGTTTCATGGCAAATCCAAATTTTCTCCAGATATAAAAAATATACAATATACAATAGAATACAGAGAATTTTGAACATTTTATATCAGTTTTTAAATCATTCTATACAATAAATCTTTTATTGCAAGGTTTAAAGAGATCGTCGATATGATAACGGGATGAAGACACCAACCTTTTAAATGCTCCTTTTATCAGTATTCGTATTTTTGGAAAACGTAGTTGTGGTAATTGACCATCAATGACTTAACGAAGATGCAAATTAACTAACTTTGAAGTAGAACTCTAGATTAATAATCGACACAACATAATATAAAAATGAAAGAGAAAGAGAAAGATATTATCATTAAATTTAGCTCTTACTTGAACAATAAGTTCGACGGATATACCAAAAGAAGCCATGTCTACAGGAAACTTACGATTGGCCACCCAACTGGAAAAATAGTAAAAGTAAGAGAATGATATTAAAATACTTTTAACAACGAAACATCAATATCAATCGTTTATCAATATGCAAGCTTAAAATTTAATATTTTTGTCAATTGTCAATGAGTCCGAAAATTAAAACAATTTATTCAAGCTGGCACATCCGTGGAACAATGGAAAATGTTACAGAAATCTATAGATTCATCTAGTACTCACCCATCATAAAAGCCGACAACTTTTCCCTCCTTAACAACGGGTGATGAGACTCCCCACGCTGTTATCAGTCCGACTGGCCACATTCCAATCATCTTGACGGAGCGAATCTGTTTCAAAAACAAAAATCAAAGCACAAAGTAAACATTTATTATTTTTCTTTGTTAAAAGTGGAGCATAAAATTTTATACATACCGAAATTACAAACACTTTTAGCTTTTAGCTTTTAGCCTTTCATACATTCAAACTTTCCAGGGATTTCAAATACAAGGGGAAAAGGATGGAAAAAATCAGAAACTGTGTAAACTTGTTTCTTCAAGTCTCATATAAAAGAATCTTAACCCACATAAAAAAAGTTTCTTGGTTCTGTATTCTGTATTTCTATATCTGTAGTCTCTAGGGACTATACATACAACAGACAGGGGCCTTTTCCTGTAGCAAACATATAAAAAGTTTCAAGTCTTTGGGAGTCTTGAGCATGAAATTGTAAAAAGTCTTGCTGGTCATTTTAACAGCACAACTTTTATTGGATGAAAGATACTTTGAATGAATCTAAAGGGACAAGTCGAAAGTTGAAAGACTTTACTTTAAACTGTAAAAAGGCAAAACAAAAGCTACAAAAAAGAACTGTCTACTGTCTATATTACGTATAGTGTATAGTATTCAAGCATTCAATAAACCACACATGTTTCATTTTTTTGGCATATCTTTGTAATAATGTAGTAAAATTTACTAATTTCAATTAAATAGAAATAAATAGTAGGAAAATTTTAAAATGAGATAAATTTCATGCTACACAATAATAATTAATTATAAAGCACTCTTTCACCAAAACTGAAAACGATTCCCATAAAGATGCACACAAAGCGCTGAATAAATAATCTAGCATCTAGTATGTTTATAAAGGCAGTATACAAACAAAGAAAATCAATACTTGGTGCTCAGTGCTCATTTGTGGTATCTACTTACAACTTACAATCTACAACCTACCGTCTACTATTCAGATTTTCGAGGTATAGTAATAATTGTAATTAGAATAGGACCACAAGGTAAACAAAACAAAACAAATAGAAAGGACAAAGAGATTTCTGTAAAAGATATACCATTTCATTGCATTGTTAGGAAAGGCTCATGTAGAACTTGTACCTTGTTCACTGTACACTACACACTACACACAAAACCCAAAACACACACACAAAACTAGCGTGAAACTTTGCTCATTACATAAAACACAAGTCAGTAAGTGCATAAAGAACTTTCATTAGACATTAGACTCTTCTCAGGGTGAGCACACATCTAACGTGCCTTGGTGAGGTTGAGTCGACTTGAGCAAAGTTTCCCAAATCCAAGATCCAAACACACAAAAGAGCAATTGAGAAGATGCACAAAAGTTGTACATACAATAGTAAGGTTTATAGTTTATAGTACTGTATCATATTATGTAGATAATAGAGATAATAAGCTCCCTCTTTTCAGATTCTCTCTCTCTTTACAAGTATACATGTATTCTTCATTCCCCCGCCTCTTAATTTCATTGAGAATTGGGAAGAATAGAATGAGAGGAGTAGACTACAAATTATACATACACAGTACACAGGCACATACCACATAAACTAGCTCATTCACCATTATGGAAAGTGAAAGCATCAAAGGAAAAAGGGGAGAAAGGAGAAAAGTTGGGAAGAAATTAAGATGAAGATGAGAAGTATATATGTAATATGTACTTATAATGTATACATACAATATACAAGATGTATAAAGGAGGAGGAGGAGACTATGAAAAAATCATTATATGAAGTCTAATGGTTGCTTGATCACCAAAGTACCAAAGTAATTAGCCAGTGTTCCCCTCGATATAAGTCCTGTTATCTAATTTATATTTTCCTTGTACACGGTGCACTGTACAAAAGTGTGCACCTCCTACGCTCATCTTCTAACAAGTATATAATTGTAAGTATTATATGTGTCTTATGGTTTTTATTTCTCCCCTCCTGTCTCATCTTATTTACTTATTCACTCATTCACCCGACTAACCACACACGACACCACGAGCATTCTGCACTTTACATTGTGCATTGTGCTGTATATTATGTAAAACATACACCGTATTATCATGAAACATAAAACTCTCATGTAAACTGTCAACCACGATTAGGATTAAAATTTAATTTCATGCTTCAATCTGGACACTGAATCTTTCTCTCTCTATCTTTTTGGAAGAAGCACAGGCGTCACTTTAAGTAAAATAATGAACATTTTATTGTTTATTGCACCTGGATACTCGATACTCCCTAAGACAAAAATTCTAAGGTCAATTTTATAAAGGTACTGTAAAAACCTATTGAAAAAACTAAAAGTATTCTCTGTATTCTCATCTTAAATTTTATTCATTGTCAATTGTCAACTGAAAAGTTTTTGCTGGTCTTCCTTCATTTCTAGTTGATAATTATATAAAATTTCATCCATTTGGTGAAATTGAAGAGAAAGAATCTGAATTTGAATCCGAATCTAAATCCACTCACATCATTTTATCGTTTTATTCCTTGAATAAAAGAGGCACTTTGAAAGATGGGAAGGAAAGGAAGGGAAAAGGGAAAAGAGGCCCAAAGTGCTTATTGAGCTTAACATTTTTTATCCGCTCAACTTAAAACATTCCCAAGCTGTCAGATTTACTTTACTTTACTTTCATATCCCCACAAAAGAAAGAAAGAAAGATTCCAACAAGTTCAATTCAAAAGACGGATGAAAATGGCAAAAGAGCCAGGTTCATGGCTCATACCCTGTTTTATACAATATATTATACAAAAGTATATGGCATAACATAAACTATAATAGAAACCTATACATGAAGAAATGACTCTGAGATTTTTTGGCACTAAAGATTCCGGTTGGAAATAAACACTGTGGATGGCGAATTTTATATTTTATACAACCTACTTTAGTATTTCTACTTTAGTGAGTGCATGCATTAAATTTAAATTACTTTTTTTATTTAGAAAAAAAAACATTTATTCGGCTTGAAACTCCAATCAGAATCAAGTTGAGCTGAAAGCTGAAATAAATTTCAAATCTCAATACTAATACTAATACAAAATAGAAATACTAATTGTACAGCTTTTATTATATTTGTATTCTTTATTCTGTATACGCACCGAACTCGAGTACTCCTGAATGAACTCAATTTGATCCTCCACTTCATCTTCATCATTTCACGCCCTAAAAACTTCATGGTATTCAAAGCCCCAAAAGAGGATTAGGATTCCCCGTAAAATATTCACAGAGAAAAACTCATGAATGAAAAATACTAATCATATTATTTGAAGTCTAAAATTAGTAACTGTGGACTCTGAATTGAATGAAATTGATAAATCCCTATAATAAGCTCCTTTTGATGTACGATGTACGAGGCACGATAAAAACAAAGAAATCTATTACGGTTTTTTTTCTTCAAAAGCTCAAATTAATTTGGTTTTTCTATAAAGATGTTCATATTTCATATTTTGTACTCACTTTGATTTTCTACTATATATATTTAATAAACTCATGCCAACATTAGTATTACCGAGTACAGAAATTTGAGTTCAACTCATAATAAATAAATAATCCTAAAAAAATAAGCAGACGAAGCATAAGAGAATACCAAATACAAAAGTAATTCAATGTGAAGAAAGAAGAAGTCTCGGGATTAAATTCAAAAAATATAGAAGAATTCCATTTCAACTTTCTTCAAAGGACATCAAAAATGTTATTATAATATATCTAGGGATTGAAATTCAAATTCAAATTCGCATGTCTGCATTCTACTGAATTACCTCCCTTTCATGTAAATCCGAAATTCAAACAAAAATAGTAGAGTCCGTTTTAAGTCAAAGTGAAAGTGAAAGTAAGTCAAATTCTTCCAAGTCCTCGTAAATAACTCGCAAATCCCATGTATTAAATTATGTTCATGATATTTCAAGATATTTCAAGACATTTCAAGAATTCAGGAATTCAATTGTTGAACTACATACTTGTCTTGTACGCATAGTACGTATGGTACTCTGCTTTTCAAAAAAAAAATCTCGCTTCCTTTGACTTGAACTTTTGTGCATTCACAAAAGAGTAAAAGCTCACAAAAAGCAAAAGGGAAAACTTAAATGGGCATATGAAAAGGGATACATAAAGAATGAAGAATGAAGGAGGAACGTGGACGTTGATCATAAAGAGTTTATTATTTCTGAAAGGACCTACAATGTACAACCAGCGACCCAGTGTACAACTGAGCAAAAGAACAGCCCATGAAAGGAAAAACGAATGGAACAGTCAAAGAAAATTTTACTGGTAAAATTCTAAAAGACCAGAGGAGTTTGAGTTTAAAGCAAATTTTTTGTACAATGTACATTGTACATTACAAAACACAATACACAATATACACAAAACATGGAAAAGAACAAGGAGAAAGTAAAGAGAGAAAATACAATACGTTCCGAATTCCGAAAAAAAGAACGGAACTGTTTTTCTTTTCTTTCTTGATTCCCTTTTGATATATGACAAGGGAGGTTTTGTGTCGCAAGTCGCAAATCTTTGGATCTTGGCTTAGTTTTTTTTTAGGAAGATAACTATAGGGATTTTTTTTTGAACTGGTTTACAGAATACAGAACAAAGGAAAAATAAATGACACAAGACATATGAAGATGTGCATCACAAATAACAATATCACGATAGTGGTTGGTTAGTAAAAATATAGAGATTTGAGATGGGAGATATACTCTAAAAATATTTATTATTTATGTACAACTAAAAAAAGAACAAAAAAAAAAGTTTTCAAATTTCAAATGGACTTACTTCGTCAAAAAGTCTGAGATCATAAGTGTTATCATCATCTGCAAAATAAATAACTCCTCTTGTATCCACGTAATTTTCGCGAATCCACTGCAGGCCACGATTCCTATTTGAAACTCCACGAGCTTTTACTTTCTTCTTCTGCTGGTCCTTTGGCATTGGAGCTAGTTTTATTTATACACAAAAAAAACAAGAAACAAGAAACAATAAGTCAACTTGTACAATAATAATGATATCCCATAATATTTTATGCATCAAAGATTTTACTCTATACTTTATACTATACATTATACATATGCATTCTCTTTTTCTCTTGGTTATAAAGAATTCAAATAAATTCCTAAGCCTGGCCTGGCCTGTCCATATCCATAATACTTATTCTTAGAATTTGAGCTCGAGTTTAAGTTTGATTTTGATCCTTCATCCTCAACAAATACAATAAACAAGTACATAAATAAAGCTGTACAGAAATAGAAATAGAAAGAGGAGAGAGCTTCAAAAAGAAATGAAGTAAGTACAAACAAAATCTCAAATGTCTCAAATCTTGGAACATGAAAGCCGTTGTGTAAACTCAAATATCAAATATACATCGAATATCAAATGATCGAGAGAGAGATGGAAATACATATATCTGGAATCTGGAATCCAGAGAGGAGATAAAGGAGAATAAGAAGAATGTGAAAAGGAAAGAAACATGAGTTGTTCAAAGTGGGGTAAAGGAAGAATGTTGTTGCCACAAAAACTAACACTATGATACAAGCTACAGGCTACAGGCACAAAAGCATTCACAAGAGCTTCCCTCAAAATAATCTCGACTCCCAAAGAATCCTCAAGAAAGAAACTGCTCAGCTTATCTCCTCCATCTTCTATCTTCTATCCATCCATCCGTCCAACCATACATCCATCTATTTCTATCAGAATGTTGGATGTTGGACTGGAGAGAATGACAGATAAAAGGGAAATGGAGAGACGGAGAAATCGGAATCGGAATCGGAATAAAAAAAAACTAGAAAAAAACCTGGATTATCGGATTCTGGATTCTGGACTGTCCTTTCCCTCTCACTATCCTCTTTTTTTCCTACATGTACTTTGTCTCTTATTTGGAAATCCAGGATACAGAGAGGGAAAAAAATTGTAAGCAAACACATGAGACAGCCGTCTCTTTCTCTTTACCGTCTGCCATTGTCGATTGTCGCTATTTGGCTATTTGGACATGTGTGTTATTTTATCACCACAACATAACACAACAAAACACACAACAAACATAAACGTAAAACGTAACGCAACAAGACAAGGACGGGCGATTCCATTGGAGAATATATAAAGTATATAAAGCAATCCAGAATTGACAGGAAGAGAAAAAAAAACCAGTCAGAGAAAAGAGAAAAAGGATGAAGGTTATAAAAAGAGGAAGAGAAAGAAAAATGGAATCATCCAAGTCCAACTCCAACTCCAACTTGGAAGTCTAATTCTTTCCAGATGAAAAATTGTATAGGGCATGAGAATGAATGAAATTCCCTAGTAAAAATTATTTTATAAAAAAGAAATAAAGTAACTCACCAATCATATGGACATATCTTATCCCTGATCGCCTCAGGAGAGCAGCTACTTGTGGGCTAAAAAATTGACAAGGGAAATTAAAACAGTCAGATTATCAGACATCTTCTATTTCAACTTCTATTTCTCTTTTGTGTTATTAGGATTTTGTTAGAAACCTACCTTAGACTTTCTGCATCCTCAATGACCAGCCACATGATGGATGGGACGTGCATCAAAGTCTGAGAGAGTCTCGTTAGGTCTGGTATTTGCTCCGCTCTTTTGTATGTCGGAGTAATAAGGTAAATCGTTGGCAGTTTTCTATTGTCACCTAAAAAGAGCAAGAAAGAAAGAAATCAAAACAAACATTATTAGTATCCAACATAAAAAGTACAAACATTTTATACACTTTTATACTGTACATTGTACAGTGTATAGATAGTCACACTATCCTTAAACTTGAACCAGGCATACACCGTATAATATTGTTCACTTTTAAATGTCCTACATCATACATCATACTCATCCATCACGCTCATTCAGCAACAAAAAAATTTCATGTACTTTATAATGCAAAATAATGTAATAATATGATTCACATCCTTCAACTCATCAATAAAACATGAACTACTGACTACGGAATTTCCTTTATACTTTATACGATGAAAAAGAACAGACTGGAAATTTACACATACAAAGAGAAAGTAGATGAAAGATGAAAGGAGCAATGCACTAAAGATAGAATGCGTCAAATTCCTCCAACTCACAATACACACTACACAATATTATACAAAATACTAACACACAAAAAACGTATGTAATGCGTCCATCTCAATCCTGAATCCTCATGATTCATGGTACAAAAGGGAATTCACTCGGATGATCCGTGAAACCCTGTTGTCCACACTAGGAATTTAGTCTGAATTCCACTCAACTGATTCCTCATTCCTCATTTCAGCCTCTTTGGCGTCGAGCGTCGAGCTTCCAGGAATGAGGAAAGAGGATACGTGTAAATATTTCTCATATTAGGCAGCAAAGAGGAAATACCGTTGAGATTGCCGCTGTCTGTTATCTGTTATCATCCTCTGGAGCGATGACACGATCCAAGTAAATAATGTCAATTTATTTCGTGGGAGAATGCTGAAAAATGAAAGGGATGTGACATGAGACTTGAGCGGTCACATCCTCAAATCTCATAACAAGGTACACGTGACGAAATGCGTAAATAATGTCTACTGCCTCTTGCTTCCTCTTCATCCTCTTCCTCGTTATCACACTCTACACTCTACATTCTACATACTCATTTCAAAAGTATTGAGTGTTGAGATTTTCCAGGAAGAATCCACACTCCATTCGCCATTCCCCACACACTTGAAGCTTGAAGAGTGTCACAGAATATTTCGGAATTGAATAGTTGAGACTTGAGATGTGGATTTACAGTAGCTTTAAAAAAAATGTTAACAGCTTTTACTCTGCATTTATTATTAGTATTTAGTAGTGTTTAGTGTGTACATTTGGAATCGTTCCTTCCTACAGTTATAATTTATACTACATAATGAATTATGAGTTATCATCGCTCCAAGTTTAAATTCTATTAAGTAAGTTGAGAGATCAATTTTCACTAGGATTCTGCTTCCTCCCACATGAATGCACCTAAAAGAGTATCATCCATTATCGGTTAGAAATCAACATGTGAAGTTGAAGTGGTAACTCACCACTTCATTACACCGTACTTACAACTTACAACGTACAATGAAAGAGAAGGAGAAAGTAAAATAGAAAGTGCCTGTTACAGAAAAATGATGATGATGAACTACTTTACAAAATGAAAATGAAAACCATTTCCCCATTCTCCATTCTCTATACAAAGATCGGGTGGAGAGTGAGGATTTTGAATGGCCCTTTAGATTCTATTTTCTAGATTCTAGATGCTAGATTAAAATAGAAAAATTTCCTGATCGATTAACCTCGATCTAAACTACAGTTTAGATATGCACACAAAATGGTATTTAGTATTTAGTACATACTACATACACCCACACAAAACACAAACTCTATACTCTATCATGTGTACCCTCTGCACTCTGCACTATGAATGTACGAGAGAAAGCATTTCATTTTCATATAAAAAGAGGAATTTTACTTCTTTTCCTTCTGATTATTTGCTTCTCTCAACTCTCAACTCTCATCTCTCAAGTTGCAACTCTCTTCATCATCCATACGCTGTTATCATGGAAAATGGAGAATGGAAAATATCGATAGTATACTGAGCCGGAGGCCGTATGCTGCTGATTGTCCATACTCTGAAAACTACAACTACATGCGGAAGAAGAAGAAGAAGAGTGAGTGAGAGAGTGAGTAGTGGTTGTGAGTGGTAGCATTCTCAAAATCATGGATAGATCCTTGATATTGTGGAATTGTGATATTATAATGGAGAAAATATAATAAATAAGCTCAACTCAATTCTCTCGCTCTCATCGGCAGTTTAAACACGTCTAATGAGCTACTGATGTTGAATTCAGACACACATAATATATATATGCAAAAGCATTCGCATATGTAGCTCACCAATTTCACTCATACAATCCTACACCCACCATCCAATACCAATCAACATGTATGCATCATTTATCGTTTATAAATGATTCAATAAGTAATAAGCATTCTGGATTTTCGCTCCATTGCTCCATTTCAAGCTACCCTACTTTCAACTACGCTTCAGGTTTCATTTAAGTTCATTTTGCCAGTAACTGGAAATCTTTCTTTCTCCTTCTCCTTTTTTACATGGATAAATTCCACCGAATTATGCATCACAGTTCACAGTGCAGAAGGAATGTAGCTTTTACAAAAGAAGTCTTATACACTGTATAATGTATAATGTAAAAACCTTCTCTCTGTATTTAATTTTCCCTGTGCGAATTCTACATATTTTGTATTACGTCATGTATCATGTGAAAGTGACTACTACACATATAGGAAATTAAATAGTTATAGAATATAGAACGTTAAATAAAATAATAGACCCAGTAGTTTTGCCTCCTGAAAATGGAAAATGGAAAACCATGAAGTAGAACATGGGTCGTGGAATGAGAAGTTCAATTTAATCAACTTGAGCTTCAGTATTGAGTATTCAATATTCAACTGATTCAACAGTACATTTCCATTAAATCCATCATTTTGAAATTTGCTACTTTGCATACAGCATACAAAGTACCCAATACGCAAAATACATGCTGGGCTATTTAAAATCTGAAGGAAAAACGAGGAAATCAACTCAAGTGATTTGGATAATGAATAATAGACGACGGTAAAAGTAATGGTAACGACACGACCATTTTGTATTTTCCATTTCCATCTTCCATCCTGATGAAAATGAAAACGTCAAATGTCAATGCTAATGCTAATGGTAATGATAATGACAATGCCAGTGACAATGTGTGTAAAACAAAATTGACTGTAGACTGTAGGCATTAGAGAAAGTAGTCAAGTGTATTTCTACCAAGAAAATTTCAAATCAAAGTTCACAGATTCTATATCATATATGAGTTTGAGACTTGAGATTTGAGACAAGAGGGAACTGAAAAGATTGAAAATGGAAATAAATCAAATTGAACCGTGGATTCCTCCAATCACTCATCAAGTTCATATGCGTATGAAAAGGTATACAGTATACATAAATAGATAAGTAGGGAGACAATAACTTGATATTCTAAACAGACGATGTAGTACAAAGTATAAAAGTATACCAAGTTCAATGTTACATGTTATGTATGGAAAATGGAATAATAATATAATAATATTATACGAATAGGAATACGATATTTGACAGTTTGATTCCCCATTTCCTCTCCCTAGCCATCCACTTTCTTTCTCTTTCTCTTCCTTGGAAATTGTGGATGAGTCTAATTCCAAGTATTGCTCAAGTTTCAAGTTGACGAAAGGAATTGAGAAACGAGATTTCAGATGAAGATGGAAATATCTTGCTCTCTTTCCCATTCGACTGCCGTCTGTATTTTGTATTTTGTACAGAACTGTAGGAGGAAAATGCATTACTGTAAATTGCATTGGAAACTCATCAACTTTGTGTACTGTGTACCCTTGAATACATGTACAATGTACAATGTACAAATCTGAAGCCTGAACATTGAACATATGAGAAAAGGAAACAGACCAAGAAATGTTGTCTCTGAAGTTGAGGACTTTTTGAGTTCTGGAATTCTGGAATTCTAGAATATATGGAATGTCGAATGTAAATTAGGAAGTCTGATTACTTGAGCATTGAGCATCTTCAAGGAGCTTGAGGAGAACTTTGATAGAAAATCATCCAATAATAAATTCAAAATCTTTCCTCATTCTCCATAAGCTCCTCGTGAATCGTGACTACATGAAAATACTTATATATTTAATATTGTAGAAACTGTCTATTACTAACCTAGGTAACGTCAAAAATATCTGTCATGAAATGTGAATAAGTTTGTACATGTAATGTGTAAAATGTATAAGTGTATGTAAAATAATAATAAAATCCTCAGATTGAATGATACACACAAAATTGTACAACTTAAAACTCATCAATTTATCTCTATGAGCCCAATTTCAATTCTCAATAGGATTTAAAAAAATACACTTGAAAATGAATCCAGAATAAATTAAGAATCACGAGACAACTAAATCTGTCTATTGTCTATGTATGATGTAATATTTTTCGTATACATGTGAAAAAAAAATTTCTCTGTGTTCGAGCAAATAAGAGACGTCATTCTGAATTTCAAAATGTCAAAGGTTTGATCATTTTGTAGAAAACGTCGGATATTCCTCAGGAAAAAGGATACATAGATACTAGATACTAGACACAATACATTTAGTAGTGGATGAAAAAGTACACAGACACAAAATACAAAATACACAAGTAGGATGTGAAATATTACGTGCTAAAATTGATTAGTTGAAGCAGCTACTATGTATCTGGGAAAAAAAGTTATTCTGTGGGTGAAAGGGACAGCCAGAACTTTGTTCTTCACCTTTCAGCTTTCAGCTGTGCGAATTCAGTATTGTACAATGTATAATGTACACTGGATTCTGCATCACAAAATTTCCTGAAAGGGAAAAGGCTATTAAACTTATTTAATTAGTTACCTACTCTTTCTGTAGCTACGTCAAAAAATAGAGGAAGCTTGGCACCCTGACTTCTTGTCTTGTCAGTTTTCCTATATGAATACACTGTAGACACTAGAAACTAGAAGTTGTGTGTTTTAGATGGATTGCGGGTGCACTTTCTCTATTTCCCCTATATAATGTACAGCACACGTCAAAGGAGTTAAAAAAGAAAAGGGAAAACTTTTATATAAGCCCCTAGAATCTCTGACAAAATATATACGAAAAGTACACGTACATTACACAATGTACATGTGAATTGGTACAAGTAGTTCATGGTTCATAGTTCAAGTGGTTGTTTCTGCTTAAAACTATACACGGGAACTGCCGCTGAATCTATTACCAAAATACTATGTATATACTATATACTGTACACTGTACACTGTATACTACTATAATATACCTATCAAAGAACAACCTGTAAGTACGAAAAGTTTCAAAAGCAGAAAATTTTGTGCCGTCATGTCGGACATGGGACTTGTTTCATACCATGTTGTTGTTGAAACAAGACAAATCATACAACTTTATACTTTGTACTTGTTTCCCTTTATCTTTTCAAAAGTTCAAGAGAAATACATTCCGTATTTTACGTTTTACCTCCAATTTTCTGTTTCCAAAAACTATAAAGTATAGTTTTCGTTTAATGACGAATGAACATGCTTTCCAATTTCCAATTGAACGTCCAAAACTACCCTGAATTCAACACTTTGATCATTATTTAAAAGTATTTGCTGGTAGCTTCATGAAATATTACAGGAAATCTCTCTTGGATAAAAATCTATTAAAAGAGGGCCATTATTATTTTTGGCGAATTTGAACCACATAGAACATAGAGCTATTAGTACCTGATTAGCAAACTTTTAGAATTTAGAATCAAGAGTGTATTTGATAATAATTATTAATTCTAATAAAAAAAACTCATATCGTTCATTTCAATTACGTCATACGTGTAAGTCATAAGTGTAAGTATAAAGTAAAAGGCACTTTTAAATTTTTAAAGATTTCGTTGTTGAGTCCAACTTCCAAATCGTCACATTTATCGAGTACGTGATTAGTGATTATCATCTGTTCTAAAAGTGGACCGATTTTTTATGTGTAACTTTAATTTTGGCATGTACTTTGTACTGCAAACTGGGATTAATGATTATTTTCCTCATTCACATAGTAGGAGATTAAAAACTCAACATTCACAAAGTAGGATTACATATTATGTGCCTATTCATACATTTATGTTTGTGCAGAAAATACGTAATAACGATGCAGTGAAACTTGAAACTCAGTTCACACAGTTTACACTGTCATTTTCATTATAGACACGACAAGAAAAAAAGTCTATCAGACTTCATTACCAGTATAACATTGTCACATAAGTCACCTGGCTCAAAAACTTGTAGTATTACTACGAATTTAACAGAACAGACATTCTTCTGTCAATTATCATTATTAACAAACTGAGAATTACGTAGTTTTGTAAAGCTTTGGTATGAAAATAAGGACCCTATCATGATTATTAATGACTATGATTATTATTGAGCATTTCTTACTCAAGACCGACAAACCGTTCATGGAAACTTATTTACTATTTACATATTTACCGCCAGTGAAGAGAAGTATAGATAGTTTTTTGGAGTTGTGAGAGTAGAAGTTATTTACATAATACATAATGTACAATGTACACATTACACATACAAAGAGAAAATCACAGGCTTGAATAGAAAGCCATAAATCAATCTAGTTATTCATGGACTTATCAGCCGCGTCATATCGTCAAACTTTTCAGCTTACAGCTTACACAATGTACAAATGTACAAGTTGTACAGTACAACGCAATGCATTCGCTCCTTCCATGTGACTACAAAATACAAAGCTAAAAGCCAAAAACTATGAGTGACCCGGACATAATTTCATTATTCCTGAATAATTAATGACATTCAGTGAAAAAAGAGAACACCACACACGCGCATTCACAATTCACAATATAGAGAAATGGGTCCTGTGCGATTTATTTTCAGCGACATTGCAAAAATATTCTATACTAATATGTGCAATATGCAGAGTGCAGAGCTTATGATACTTTGTCGTTCATCGTCCGTCGTGCTCAGTCACACAAGTGCATTACTCAAGACTCAAGAGTAAAAGTTGGCCCTTTTTCATATCTTTAACTTATCAAAAACATGAAACTAGAATCACCGACTAGATATATGAAAAAGTTGTATCAAAAATTGAAACTCCACTCCAGCATAAAGAAGCACACAAAAAGGTTCAAGTCATCTCCTACTTAATTAACTACATAACACTTTCATTTATATTTGTATGCTTTACAAAACATTTTGAAAAGGTTGGAGACTGGAGATCCTTTTAACTTGGTTAGATAATAGGAAACCAGAACGCCCTTACACGTGTTTAAACAAAGACATGAAAGGGAGAATATCAATTATGTTAATGAATTTAGATTTACACCAGGAACTTGGAACTTTTGCTACAATCCTTAAACTAAAGATACGAGCTAAATTTCGTAATATACTATAAAGAAAAAACTAAAAGCGACGTGAAATGGAATAACAGTAGTTATAACATATAATATATAATAGTTTTTTATTTTACTTTTATTATCAATTGTCGTACGTCGTACGTTGTATCATGGGCACGATGTCATAATGATAAGAAACCAAACTAATTCAGTACAGAAAAATAGAGTAAATAAACAGCGGCACAACAACAAAACAAAACAAAATAATTAAATCGAAATAATGTGTGTGAAGAGGAAGTTTTTTTCTAAGAACAAACTACTTTTTGGTTTCTTCTTTTCACTTTCCAGTGTTTGATAAATATTGTATTGATGAAAAATGAAAGAGTATTACATGACGGAAGACGGAAGGTCCAATGTACAATGTACAATAAACTGAATGAACCATAAAAAGGATCCTATCACATATTATATACAAAGCATGCATCTTCTAAGAATAATAATATTTAGATCTACATACAAGATACACGTCTGGTTTACACCATAAACCGCAATTTTCGTTTCATCTACAACCTACACCTCTGCATCGGAAATTGAAAACTTTTATTTAGAAATGCATAAATCCCACCATGACAAGGCACATATTCACATATTATGTACAATGTACAATCCATACTCTAAGCTCTATACTGTATGCGCTGTACATTGTACATTTATTATGTAATTGTTTGTTGGTTGTAGATTGTAGATCTTTTATCTTCATTTTATTCCCTGGCTTTCTTCTTTTCTTTCGTTTTTACTTTCTCTTTTGCTCATTTTCTATTTAGAAATGTGTCATATCTCATACGAAATTGCAAGAAAATTTACGGTTTACTATTCACTGGCTGCGATGGCACAAAAAGACACCTGCACGCACAAACTCATTGTACATTGTACATACATATGTCCTATGACGTGCGTTGGATGGGATGGTAAATGAAGACAAAATGAATTTCAAAAGCATTTCCCTGTTTTTTTCATCTACATCCATATAATATGACATTTACATGAAATTGAGAGAACAAAGGGGGAAAAGGGAGAGAAAGAAAGTCGTTCAACGTTTTACAATGGAAAATAAAAGTCGCCTCTGAACACCATTATTATTCCTTGGAATAAAGTAGAAAACCTTCTACTCCAGACTTTAGACTACAGACTACAGCTAATACACTGCATTGGCACTGGTAAAAGGGTATAATGTATAATATTATGCATGTTGCATGTTGTTTATTCACAGGTGTATAGTAAAAAGTAGAAAGGCAAGTCTGTTTTATAACTCTCAGTCTTTGGTCTTTGTATATTTTTGTACCTATTTTTATAGGTATTTTATGATACACAGAATACAGAGGAATCTCCAAAAATCCAAAACCAAAACCAAAATAAAATGTGTAAAGTGCATGTAGGTTGTAGATTTTAGATTGTAGACTGTAGATACATTGCACATGGAAAGGGGAGAGTAAAGATAAATGTATGCATACTTTGAGGTTGGGGATTCATTTATTCTTCAAAGTAGGATTATTTTATGACGTGTTGTGAGTTGTGACAGGAGACAGGTTTTCTCCATCTCCTTTAAATATTGTGCATGAACAACTAAACCGTATATAAAATCCAGACTCTAGATTCTTGATTCTAGACGCTAGATTCCAGACAGTCTGTGACGGGCGATAGAGGAAAAAATATAATAAAGCAACCTACTGCCTCAGGTAAAAATCTATTCAAATCACAGTTATCAAAGAGATTGAGCAAAACTAAACACATGACACATGTAGTCAAACTGATTCATGATTTACTATTCACCTGTACAAAATATGAAATAGACTACAAGTTATATTGCATTATATTATAAAAGCTATAAATATCCAGTTTCCATCAAAACTGAAAAGACGACTAACAGCTAAAATGAAGGGGGAGAAAATTCAAATCTATAATATATGGAAGATTCAAGATGAAAAGGAAATCGAATGAAACGCTTGTCAAGACTTTATGATATATGGTGTTTGATGTATGATGTGGACATAAATGTTCAAGATAAAATTGTATTCATAGTGAAAAGGCATGATGTTGTTATTTACTATTATTATTATTATTATTTTAAAGTTGTGCTTACGTAGTGTTGAGCATAATAAAGTATCTTTTCGGATGTTTTCGATAACCCTATCAGAGATGTTATGTACGATGACATCGTCAACTCGAATGGAAAACGTACGGCCACTCAGCACTCCCAACTCTTCGTTCCCCGAATTGGAACTTGAAAAAGTTACCTACAAACACAAACATTGGCACAAAAAAAAGAGAAAATAGATTATTTTTCACTGATGCAAAATATACAAAAATATTATACACACATTACAAATTCATGATTCAAGCATTTCCAATTTCCAAGTAGTTGAACACATAATATATTGAATTTCAATTTCCAGTTTTCCTATCATGTATTCATACATACATGATGTTTTATTCGTTTGGATATTATAGATTATAGACTTCACATTTTATGTGTTTTGTGTGTGTTTACATTTTGAAAGTAGCATACTTTTTTCCATTTCTATTTTCCAGTTTATAAAAATTACAGAATCAAATTTCTAGAAAAAACAAATCATTTCTAATATTCACTTCCAATTTTCGAACTTCCGTAGCTTTACAATTTTCAATCCAATTTCAACGAATAGTTTTCCTGGATTGAACGTGCAAGTTACTTACACTAAAATTGGACTAATTTTACACGTTTTTCCTTTCTAAAGAGGATAGTAGAAGAGGAGGAAGAAAAGGAATTCAACCAATTATCTACGTCTATCGGGTGCTCTGGATTCCGGATTCCAAAGCTTCAATACTCATCTTTGATTTGTTTCCTATCACATTGAAACTCGTGCGCCTATAGTTTCTGTGTGCCTTTTCACTGCAAAACAATAAAGAGGAATGTATACTAGGGAAATTCCAATGTGATTCCAGATTCCAATGTGCATGAGAGGATTTCCTATTTCATCCTGTTGTACCTTGTACATTATTGTACACTGTACATATTACACATGTTCTTTATAAAATAGAGAAGGCTGAGCTATTCCTTAGTTCTTAGTCATTATATTATAAAACTCTTCACCTTTAACGAGATTAGAAGAGGGGAATGATTAAAGAGAATGAATGATGAATTGCCTCTCTAGCTGCTGACTAGACTGTAGAATAGAAAACAGAACCAGACTATACAACACGCACGTGAGTAAGCAACAGAAATAATAGATTTATGTGTTATAACTTTATTCATTTAAGTTCATTCAAACTCTTCACTCACGCGGTACGCGGTAACACTCACTCCTAACACTAAAATTTGGGACAATTCCGGACGTACTTAATTTGTCTATTTAATGGTTGACTGGACTATGTAAATATGCACGTAACATGGAATTTAATGAATAAGCGGAGCACGGTGTGTGAAAAGGTACTTTAGGTTAAAAATTCACATAGTCAATTCACGTGCATGAGATGGGAAAATGAGGAAAGGGAAAGGATATAATAATATAGAATACGCAGTGGAACGTGGAACTCATCTATAAATATATATAAAAGTAGAATACATACTAAAGTCTACAGTCTACACATAGATTATTTAGACTATTTCTACACATTTCTTTCAGTTTTATTATCTGCGTTCCAAGTTCAAGATCATAAATTACACAGAACCAGAATACAAAGTTTTCCGTGTTATATGTATAGCACGTACAATAGGAGATAATAGACGCCGATTTTTAATACAATACAATGTATTTTTGGAGTTTTTAGAATATTATGGTTTATTGTGCGAATTTTGTACTACACCATAATAAAAATGTAAATGTTTATAGTATTACTACCCTATCGTTTATATTTTATATCATTTTAGAATTTCTAATGTGCTCAAAAGAAATGGACAATTCACAATTCCACACACAAAAAAAAATTGTACATTTGGGAAATTTTAATCTACATAAGATATTTTTATAGCCAAACTCTGAACTCTGAACAACAACAACAAACCAAAACAAATGCACTAAAACCTAAATGCATGTTAGATGTTAGCATACAAAATGCATTAAATAAAAATCCTTTGGGATACACATAATATTTTTTATTTTTTCCAGTGTTAACAACATATTATTATCCTCTGAATTCTGTATCCAATATCCAAGGTCAGTATTTAAAAATAAAAAAGAACTGTGCACATCTAAATACATACTACTTTATATTTTATGCCTGCAAAATAAAGCAATATAAATGTTATTGTGTTCCTCTGCTTTTTTACTATTGTGATATGGCGTAATAATAATGGAAAATACAGTTTTATTTTGGCTATTTATATGGTACTTTAAATGTTAAATACTTATTACATACATATACATATTGAACGGATTTATTCTCATCATGTATCGTGCACACTTAAGAGATTTGAAGAAAAAAAAGTTATTTAAATGTAAACGGAACGAGAAAGAATTGCTGAATTTGGTTACATATGCGATGCATACATGGGAAATGGGAAGAGAGAAAATGAAAGATTCTTGTCTTGAAAATATATTGGACATGAATGAACCGAGAAAACAATCTTAAAAACTTTCTATTCATCTTCTATCTCGTTTCAAATGTAACTGTAGAATATAAAGAAAAAACTATTATCAGCTATTGAATTCTAAAGATTTTACATACTTATCCGTATTCCGTATACAAGTTTGTGGAGATTACTTTTACTTTTTAATGTGTGTTTGGTACTGAAAATAATAATAACTAAAGTAAACTAAATTTCCTAAAGTCATAGCTCTCCTATATAATATGAAATTAGTCAACTATCTACACTTGCTATACCTTTATGTAACACATTGTCTTCAAAAACCCGTATCACTGTACTACATCATTTCATCCTCATCCAATACTCATTCATGCTCCAGTATGTATTTTCCAGTTGATGTCTTTTTTTTTACGGTTGATAGATTCATTTTCTCCATCTTCTTATTTGTCTTCAAGAAGTAAAACCAAAACATTGAAAACTTACGAAAAAACCTATTTTCCACATAATTTGTTTTTTACTACAAACCTTTTCATCAGTTTCTTTTATAAAAAAAACAACTATAGAGCTGTTTACCCAGATCCCTTTTCTTTTTACTAAGTAACAACTTTAGTTTTAGTACATATACGTATCACGTTAAACTTATTGAATTGGTTTCACACATTTATAGATAGGATTTTGTTTGAAATGTTCATTTTCTATAAATAATTTACGCTTTTGTGAGCTACTTTCATTAAGCGATTCATTAATCCCTAGCATTGAAGAATTCAGAGTTTCCGGAATAGAAAAAGTATTTTTAAAATTCGAAAGACTAGTGACCTATAAAATGATATTTTTTTTAAACTTTTTTTTTGTAAAATAGAAGGATTTAATTCATAATATTCTGCAAAACTGGGATTTCCTCTGAAACAATGTCATTATTATTACCAACATGCAATGATGCAATATCAGGCTTTCCATTTCACGCTTACTGTATTAATAGTATAATGGTTAATGATATTCACAGGATATTATTTTTCCTATTTGAATAACCAGCTACGGTCTGCACGTAAATACTAATAATAATAAGCATATCATTGTTATCAGTCCAATTTTTCAAACAAGCTAATTATTTTGATGCGAGTTGAATGTGTTTGCTTATATATATGTTTTTGTTTTATATCTCAATACTTCGTCTTTTGGTTCCATAATATTATTATGATTGTTGAAGGACACTCGTTACTCGTTGTACACGCAACGCTAATAATAATAGTATTATTATTATCTCAAAGCTCATACATTGTTCGCCATGTATTTTTGCAACTCCAAAAAAAAACAACAATAAATCCAGAAATCATGACCATAATATATTTTTCCAAAACCAAAAACTAAGGAAATAATTCATCATCTAATACTAAGTGAAAACACGCAATCCATTATCTTTTTTTTCCTCAATCACTTAAACTTAAAAATAAATCTTTTCCTTTATCCTCTCCTGTTTAATTTATTTATTCTTGTATATAGCTTTGAGAAATATCGTTCAAGTCATTTTACCCGATATACTATATCTGACATATTTTATAACACGTTATTAATATGATATAATAGTAAAATAATATAGTTAATACTATGTTAAAAGAAAGTAAATCTGTTTTGTAATTACTTGTTGTGGATGATTGACCGCAAGGAATGTGAACATACAAAAGGAGATGCCGATGACAATGACCAAGAAAAGAGATTTGTGAAGTGGTGAAACCGCCATTATGTTAAAGTCCCAAGAATTTTAATTTGCAGAAACTGCTGCATTTGAATCCGAATTCCGAATCCGGTCCAACAAGAGACAAAAAAAGAAGAGTAAAAAATATTGATAAAAAAAAATCACTTCACTGACGTATATGTCGTATTATTATGAGCACAAAACTTTGGGTTATCTCGTTCAAGTGGAGGAAAATCCATTAAAATTATAAACACACGGTCTTTTTGTTTTTAGGTTAGTTTGATACTATACTTTAGTTTTCACTGTACACATTTTATTATTATTGGTATAAAATTAACAATAGTCTTCTATACATATTTGACTTTTGATTTTTGATCGTTGACTTGGTCCTCTTATTCCTCTGCTTGTTCTTTCAGTTTCTGTAACAAAAAAAAACCACAAAGACAAATCACAATGAGTAATAATCACTAAGCATACAAATCGATTATAATCACCTCATAAATGGATATACACATATTTTTTGCTATAGGACTATAGGACAGAATGACAATATCACCGCAATGAGTACATTTATGATTTTATTAGTAATTATTATTGTATCAACAATTTTTTGACAGCCGACTACATCTAACTACTGTAACTTACTAGCAACTTGTTTTTTCTTTTGAGCCCTCTGTTCTTTATATTATTATGTGACCTTCTTTCTCAGTCTTCAACATTATATTATTATTGTAGTTACTTTGTAGTAATAAGTAATAAATTGTGATATGCATAATATATATACATATTAGATATTAACTTACTAACTATTGTATTCGCAAAGTTTAACGATATGTAGTCAGTAGTAGTCCACACACAACAATTAAACTTTTGATAACTTGATACCGTACTTTTATTAAATTTTTGAATCATTTCAATTTTCAAATTTGATCATCAAATTTTGATGTCAAAAAAGTAAGTGAAAAAAACTAGAAATTTATAAAACGTCCAATACAAAAATCCTTTGATAAAAACACGGTTCATCTTTAATTTCTTTAACTGATAATAAATAATAACAATTCACAATTTCCATAATTAATTAACTAATATTTAATTTAAAACAAAACTTGACAAAACTACACTAGAGCTCCTTATTCATCACTCACGAAAAATATGTATTATAATGTGTTCTTACGGCGTGAGTGAGTGTTAAGAATCTTTC
>JABASP010002130.1:0-22483 GCA_019776565.1 Sminthurinus signatus | reverse complement strand
TTACTATTATTATTTTTTAGCTGTATAAAAGATAAAAAATAAGTACACATGAAAGGACCCCGCAGGCATTAAATAGGAAAATGCTCCCTCGACCGATTTGGCTCAAATTTTGCACAGAGACACTTCAGAGTAACAACTTTTCCATTACAACTTTTCGGGGGATGTTGACCTGTGACCTCCAGGGGTCACCAAAGTTTGGAATTTTTTGCTAGACTCGAACGCCGTTTAAAAAATATTTTTGATTTTGAGTACGTTATTTCACACAAAATCCGATTTTTTACGAAAACTGTTGAAGATAGATATAAAGTGTGTTCACAAATAATAATTGCCATAAAATTCTCTATCGATTGATGTCATTTTCATAATTTTTCATTAAACTTGAATTTTCGGTAAAAATCTCGTTAATTTCTCTTTATTTTCAACAGAAATTCAAGTTTAATGAAAAATACTGAAAATGACATCAATCGATAGAGAATTTTATGGCAATTAATATTTGTGAACACACTTTATATGAATCTTCAATAGTTTTCGTAAAAAATCGGATTTTGTGTGAAAAAACGTACTCAAAATCAAAAATATTTTTTAAACGGCGTTCGAGTCTAGCAAAAAATTCCAAACTTCGGTGACCCCTGGAGGTCACAGATCAACGTCCCCCGAAAAGTTGTAATGGAAAAGTTGTTCAGGGTACTCTGAAGTACCTTTGTGCAAAATTTCAGCCCAATCGGTAGGGGGGGATTTTCCTATTTAATGCCTGCGGGGTCCTTAGATAATTATTAAGTTTTATTTTCTCAAAACGGATATTATGACATTGTGCCTCGTCTTTGTTATTATATGTTTTATGTTTTAGTCCAATCCAACCAAATGCCATTTTTTCAGTTCCGAACAAAACTTTTCCCGTACAACCCGAATCAATGTTCATTCTCGATCTTTTATGATTAAGATTGCAAACTTTTTCTTTTTTCCTTTTATTTGTGTTTGTTTCTGTTCATTGTCCATTTTTATCACGGTTCAATGTTTTTCTTCATTTAGTTTCTTATCTGCTATCTTTTCAATGAATGAGACAAATCTTTGACTTGCGTTTGAAACGAATTATTTTAATACTTGATGTAATGATAAATGATAATGTAATATTATATGTAAGAAGTAAGATATAATATTAAGCTAGAAATGATTAAAATATATTATGTATTATTATTAAGTTTTACAACAATCAACTGTTTTGTGTTTATCGTGTATCGTTTATCTCTGTCATTTTCTAATGTAAAGATGGGAGGAAAACCTGTGTAAAGAAAAGGAATAAACTTGAACATGAACTTTTTTTTTTGAATTCTTACATGAGTGGGAACCATTATTTTCTCACTTTTTCACTAATCAAGAAATAATAATTTTCGAGGTCCATTAAAATAAATGACTAGAATTTTCTTAATCACGAACATTTTGTACATTATATCCATGATCCATAGTAATATTATTTATCTGTACAAGGTCCAAAATGCTGACATTTTTCCTTTGTCTCCTTTGTCTTTCGCCACGGGAACCATTGAAAAACGAAGCGTGATTTTCACCTACTTTCCACGCGTCCCTGTAAGATGGCACCACCAATACCACTTTTCAATTCATTATGAGACTTTCAATTTCCAATACTTTGTCTCTCGTAAAATGTTTAATCCAATATGCTTATTCACTTGTAATTCGACATGATCCCGTGATTTTATTAATGATCAAAGTTCACTTCATTGAATTGCATTTTGCATTTCATTTGGATCACTGAAATTTTGAAAAAAAAGCTTTGTTTTATCATTAAAAGTTGCACAAAAAGACCAAAGACAAAATTAACTGATTGTTCGGATTCAGTACAATTCGTCTCACTTTCCCTCAAAGCTCAAAGTACAGAAAAAAAAACTTGTTCTTTTATCTCAATTCTTACATGATAAAGATTTGATATTTCATACTCTTTTTCCAATTCGCATTGTTCTACATCTTACTCCTGGAGTCAAGAGTCTCGAGAGACTTGGTTATTGAGTATTCAGTATTCAACATTTGTTTGGTGCTTCAAACTCTAAGTTCTAAACTCTAAACTGTTTACATTTTGCAATGTGCACCAAATACTTTTGAGTTTTGACTTTTAC
This sequence comes from Sminthurinus signatus, assembly GCA_019776565.1. NCBI lineage: Eukaryota > Metazoa > Arthropoda > Collembola > Symphypleona > Katiannidae > Sminthurinus > Sminthurinus signatus. Next base: position 20,354 of record JABASP010002130.1, on the reverse strand, counting down.
TTATAGCCTCTTTGAAATGCATGAAAATCCATCTACACTCTCCAATCTCCATCCTCCAACATTTTTCATACTCAAAATCTCCATCTCTTGTCTCTCCTCCTTTTCTCTTTCTTTTTCTTCCGTGTTAATTCTGTATTCTGTGCTGTGTAAATTGTAAATCCTAAGAATAGTTTGACGACTTTGTCTATTTATCAACATATTATACCTTGCTTACACTATACATTACATATGCTGCATATTATGCATACATTTTTATTTTTTCTCCCTCTTTTCCTCCTTTCATCTTTTCCACTCAACCATCAAAAATCAAAAGCATACTATAGCTATCTTTTCTAGCATATTGTTCAGTTTTCAGTTGTAAAAATTAAAATACCTAAATACTAAATACTAAAATATTAAGAAGGCTCTGCAATTTTGATTCTTGACTCTTGACTCTGAATTCTGAACTTCCTACAAAATATATATTGCAAATTACAATATAAAAACTCGTGTAACCTTATTGCAAAAAATTAGATACATAAAAAAAGTTGTTTTTGTAGGTTGTGGAATTTAGTAAATATCAATGATTTTTTGTGTAGTTGTCTCAACTGCCTTGTGAATCATTTTATATTTTATTTCAAAAATAAAAAAAAGATATTATATAAATATATATGTGTTATGTGTAGATTCTACATTCTACATTCTGCACAAATGAAAATTGACAGTGTCAGTGTGAAATGTGAAAAGTGAAAAAGGGGGGAACCGGAAGAAAAATGAAAAATGATACTGAAAAGTTATACTGCAGACTAATACTAAATACTTTTACTAGAATGTGCAATGTAGAATTTAAAATGTAGAATGTAGAATAAATTTTTGGTAGGTTGTTCTGTTCTGTTTTGTGTTCTACTGGTGATATTTGATATTTGATGCCTCAGTGTCTGTTCTGTTCTATTCTGTGCTGCTGTGTTGTTCCGCTGTGAAATCCTGGTGTTTTGTGTTTAGTGTTTGGTGTTTGAGCTTTGGGCTTTGGGCACTCTGCCTGGCATTTGTTACGTGACTTGACTTGACTTGTTGCTCCCTGTCTCAAACTATTATTATCATTATTATTATTATTATCATTATTATTATTATTATCATTATTATTTAGTATCATCATAATATATCAGATACAAATATACAAATATGTGCAGTGTGTGCAGGAGGTGAACTTTAAATATCACCATTTCATTTCATTTCATGCTCTTCTTTTCCACACACATTGGATTTTGGATTTTGGATTTTGGATATTTACAGGAGCAGAGGGAAGGAACAGTCAAGTGTTTGCCAATTATTATTATTACTATCACGATGTGCGAGTAGCGAGTAGGAAAAGCTTTAGAAGGAGCAGTACAAGTAAAGTGTAATGTTAAGTTATTGGGATGGAAAAAATGGCAAGTGGGGAATCAGTTGACGTCATCCCGTCTTTTCAACTCCAAAGTCAAAGTGTCTCTTCCTCAGCGGCAGAGAGGAATGAAAAAAATCCATGTAGTCGAGAATTGGGATTGAAATCGGATTTGGAATCGGAGCAGGAACAAGAAAAGTGTGATCAGCATCCACATCAAAATCCAAATCAACAGCAAGAGGAAGAGGATGATGAGGCTGTGCGTAGAACTGTACCACAAGAAAATGAAACCAGAGAAAAGAGGAGAGGACGGAGCAAGTTGAAACGGATAGTGAGACGAGTCTCACTTGTGGACACGGTTCGGATTTCCAATCTCAATAACTCAATTTCAATTTCAATTTTTTTATTTATATGTACACTCTCAAAACTCAAAACTCAAAGCTGTGTGTTTTGTATTTTGAACTGTGTAAATATTCAGTATGAACTTGCCAAACCTTTCATTTTTACGAGCTGTTTGCTGTTTCTTTATCCACTCCCCAAAAATCCCAGAATCCAGAACCAGAAACGGGAAACGGGAAATAAATGACTTTTTTGCCAATTTTTTATACACCCCTCCAAAAAAATATTTATTTATACTTGAGACTTGAGACGTGAGATAATAATAATACTTAATACATAACATAAATCTATACTTTATACTTGTGCACAAACACAAACACAAACATACAAAGTGTTTGTGTGTGATTGGATCGGATTTATATTATTAAAGTATAAAGATGTAGAATGTAGAATGTAGATTGTAGATAGTTTATTATGCACATTATTACTTATTATTCATTATGCATGTATTCAATATAAATGTGAATGTGGAGGATTAAAATAGAACCCCTCTGTTTATTTTTAACTTTCCTTTAACCGCACAATCACAATTCACAACTCACAATTTATAGTTCAATTTTCCACGCTTAGTTCTACTAGACCAATTTACAATTTAATAGCATCGATATTGATCATGTTAAATATCTTATAGCGTTACACAATTGAGGATTTTAAATTTTACATGTACAAGCGTTTCTCTTCCCAAATTAAATATTCACTTAAAATTCAAGATCATACTTTTTGATTCATATAAATGGAATCCAATTTGAATTTGGATTTGCGATTGGAATTGGAATTGGAAAATTGGCAACTTGAGACACTTTCATGTCCATTCCATTATTTTCAATTTTTTTCCTCAAATCCCTCCATAAACCAAAACAGAAATAATTTGTTGTACAATGTTCAATTTGCCATGTAGAATGTAAAAGCCATAGAATCTAGAATGTAGAATGTGTAGAGTTGACCTTGATTATATAATTATTATTACATTCTTTTTTTTCTTTTTTTTATTATATTATGCAGGGTTTGGCTCTATTTCAAGTTTTATACGCCCAATTCCGACTCCTCCGGCCAGATCATCCGATGGGGCGAGATGTTTTCGGACAATGTAAATAAAAAAGATATTATAGTTCAGAAATATGCATGCATGATTCGTGTCCAATCCCATCCAATGTCAAGAGTCAAATATTAAATGTCACATTTACCTGCCAATCATTTTAATTATTATCAAATATAAATAAAAAAATAACTTTAAATAATATTTTAATATTTTGTGATTTTTACTTTAAATTTAATAGTCATGGACCAGAGTTTCATTTTTCCTGTGATTTTATTCCTGCTCATAGCTTTTCAAGGGATCCTTGCGATTCGTTTGTACGGGGCCACTTTTTTGGTGTGTATTTATTATTTATTATAATTTTAAATCATCACGCTTTTTTTTAAAAAAAAAAAAGCTTTTAATTTTTAATCTTTCTTCAAAAACTTATAATTTATGCAAAAATTATTTAATTTTTTTTAATGACTGATTTTTTAAAGATAGAACAAGTTTGGGCTTTGACTGGAAATGCAAATGTCAATGCCAATGTCAACAACGATGAAGAAGAAGAAGAAAATGACAGTGAGCAACAAAGAAAAAGTAAAACTGATGAAACTGTAGAAAATCCTCATCCTCCGTTTGGAAGTGGACTTGAGGTTGGAGTTGGAGTTGGACTGACTCCATCGGAACAAGACAGCATAACTGAAGCTTGTTTAAAAAGATGCAGATGGTGGTTTCGCGGGGGGATATTTTTCCTCATCATCTCCTTCCTGGACACTTTCGTCATCATCTTCCTCCTCACTTTCGATGCCTACAAAAGACTGGCCACCATCTTCCTCATCACCACCATCAACCTCTCTCAAATCATCTTTCGGATCGTCAGCCTATGGCTCGTCAGTAAATTCATGAAAAATATTGTGATCAGCTCTTATAATTCTCATCCAAATCTGAATCTGACTCTGATTCCAAATACAAATACAAATTCAAATGTAGTATCAGAGACAGGAAACAACCAAAATCAACCAACCAAAAGATGGTCAATTTTCAACAACTAACTTTAAAATTAACATGAGACACTTTTTACACTTATGTAACATTGTAATTTTTGTTTATTTATTATTTATGATACAAAATGACGATAATTCTAATTTCTAGTGGTAATTTTTTTAAATAAAATAATAAAACAAAAAAGTTGATATGAAAAATGAAACTGAATTGGAATTCATAATAATTTATAATTTATACTGACGGCACTCTAGATTCTGCCTTGTGCATTCTGCATTCTGAATTTTACATTTTAACATTTCATATTGATCTTGTCTCTTGTCTCTTGTCATGTGTCACATGTTTCATGTTTCATGTCTCTTTTCTTGTTCTTTCTCTACAACTTTGTACAGGGCAGGAGCAGTTGGGAAGTTGGGAAAATGTTAAATTGTAGATTGTAAATTGTTCACTGTAATGGAAATAGAAAAGAAAAAGTGTTTTGTCACATTGATAAGGAAAACACGCGAGAAATGTACAGTACAAATGCCAAATCCCAACAACACAAAACACAAACAGAAAGGGAAGAGAAACACAAACCATGTTTTTTTTTACAATCACTATCATTATTTTTGTCTATAATTATCATAACTCTGCTCCTTCATTCTTCATTCTTGATTTTACATTCTACATTTTACATGGTGTACGAATATGATTTGAATTTTGGATACAGGTACAAAGATCAAATGACGAGAGAGAAGAGAGAATGTGCTCACAACGTGATTCTGATTCCTCATTTCTAATCTCCCTCATAAAATAAATGTATTATACTAATATTATGCTCGTGTACAAAGTACAAAGTAAAAAGTAAAAAAGTATACGAGTCCATTTTTATTCCAGACTTTTCCTACAAATGAATTGAAATGAAATGAAATGAGAGGGCAGAGGGCAATTTGAAATGGAAAATGGAAAATGAAAATTGGCAAGTCGTCAGAGGAGACCAAAGTAAAAGTAAGAGAAAGAGAAAGAGACTACAGAGATTCGAGACTGGATGGATGACTGATTGTGCTCTATGTCTAATCTCTAATGTCTATGGTTTGTAGTTTGTGTTTGGCTCTGGAATATTGACTAAGGGTTTTTTTTCGCTTCGGTTTGGAGTTTCGAGTTTGGCGTACGAATGAATCTGAAATCCCAAATGTGAAATGTGAAATGTAAAATGTGCAATGGCGAAAAGAAAAATGTAAAAGACAATGAGCCCGTTTGTACTTAATTAATGAGCTTTTCATTGGCATTTCCCCTCGTCATGTTCTCAGCTCTAAGCTCTCAGTTGTGAGCAATGAGCAAAGCACAAGAAAAGAAAAGAACAGGAAGATGAGCACCACACACAACTAACCAAAGTAAAAACTACAAACGATAAACCACACAAAGACAAAGACAACGACAAAGACAAAGACAAAGACAACGAAAGAGAATAATTGAAACTTGATACAAACACAAAATCATACATTGAACACTTTGTATTTTGTACATGAATTTTATACTAAAGATTTTAAAGGGGCGTCAAATCAAACAAATCCGAATCCGAATCCAAAGAATCCGAATCACATTAATTTTTCCCAATCCGTCACGAATCTCAATTACAAATAGGAAATGGGAAATAAAAATAGGTACAAATCACGAGACTTTTTTACTTTTAACTTTTAATGAGGGATGATAAAAATACAAAATACAAAATGGAGTAGACTTTTGTAAACTTTTGCTTCAAATTTCAAATTAAAAGACTATTTAAAATTTAAACCTGTTTAAACTTTTGAATTTTGTGAAAAGAAATGGACCACGTTTGGCTTGGCTAATATTGACTTTTGACTTTTGAAATGAGAAAAGGGTTTAAAAATTATGTAAATCAATATAATTTGTATCTTTTTTGCCCCGTTTCCAGTTTGTACTTTTTATGTATGTCTAATGTCTACTTTGTACAGGTCAAAAAGTTGAAGATTTAAGGAGAAGAGTTTAGAGTTGTTCTTCTAATCCATTTATTATTTATTTATTTATTCATTTATTCATCCACTCTCATTTCTCGTTTGTTCCTTGAGTTACTTTCTACTTTCTCTCACTCAAAATTTTATGGGTTTTCTAACGACAAGCCGTGAAATTCTAAACCGCAATCATGTTGCACATTACACCACAGAAAAAAGAAATGACAACAGACAACATGGAGCACAGAACATGCAAAAATGTCTAATATACATTTTAAGTATTTAGTATTTGGGATCAAATGGGGGGAAAATGAGACTAAAAAAGATAAATAAGATCTATTATCTAATTATTGTCATTTTTTGTCATTTGTAACTTTTGTACTAATATTTTTTAGGAGTCAAATTTGTAAACTGTTTTGTACAATCATTTTCATATTAACGCAACTTAAAAAAAACAGAAAACGCAATTCTCAACTTCCATTTCATTTTCAAGAGGAAAAAAAGAAAGAAAAAAGTAAGAATGTTCAAAGCTCAAAGGATTTGGCATTCCGAATACCGGATTTGGAATTTAAAATGAAAATAAAAAAGGATCAAAGTAAATTTTAATTGAAAATTTCCTCTATTTTGTCTACAGGGACTATTTTTGCACAAATAAATAAAGAATAAAAAAATAAAAAGGGAATGTAAAATAAATAGGAAAGAGGCTTTTGCGCCTTTTCCTTCGATTTTTTATTTGGCAAGGCCAAATTATATTTCTAAATTCTAATAAATTCTAAATAATTCAACATGCTAGATATTTTCCTCGCGCGGAACGCGGAACGTCTCTTTAATTTAAAATTAAATTCAACTACAAATAATTTGAGACTTGAGACTTGAGCTTTTAAAATAGTTTAAAACAAATTTACTTGTTTTCCTATTTTTTGATCTATTTTATATTTTATCTTGTTGTTATTTTTGTTGTTAGTTTCTCGATTCTCGAGGAGAAAATTGCTTCTAGTTTCTAGCTTCTAGTAAATTGACTGGAATCTCGGGATTTGTTTTAAATTTTTATGATGACAAAAATACAAAATAAGTGTACATTTTGTACATGCATTTCAATTTTCAGTGCAATTTTTTGCAGTTTGACTTTAGTTTTGGTTTTTGGTGTGTTGGGGAAGTGGAATTAATCTGTTATCTGTTGATACATCTCGGAGGAGATTCTCAATTCTCCAAACTCACAACTCTTAACTCACAATATCAGCTCGAGTCTCTAGTCTTATAAATAAAATGAATACTTGTGACTTTTGCTAGACACTTATTTACATATCCACGCTCATATATTTTCTCCCGCTCCCTTAATCTAATGTGACTTGACTCTTGACTCTTGTGTCTGTCGGCTTTCTGCTGTACTCTGTCATTCGCCAATTCGCCCATTCCAATTCCAATAGCTACACCCGAACAAAACTCCCTACTCCCTTGTCACTTCATTATATCAACTCTGCAATTTGTTTCTCTTTGTTTTTATGCATGCTCCCGAATCCGAATCCGAATCCAAATCCAAATCCAAATCCAAAATCTCAACTCTAAACCAAGAAGAGCGAAAAATAAATATCATACATTTTTTATTACAATTTACAAAGATTGGACTTGATGCAATTTTTCCCACGTTCTACATTCTACATTCTACATTTTAAACCTTGTACATGAAAAATGAAAAACAAAGAGTTTTTTTTTTACAAAACTAAATTAAAATTATTATTGAAACTTCATAAATTATAAATTATGGAAAATGGAAATGATAAGAAATTTAATTTAAGAAAAAAGAGTAATTTGTCACATGATTTTGACTGTTTTACTTGGCACTTGGCGCTGTTTTCCTCTTTTGGAAATGGTCAACATTTAAAATTTTAAGCATCAAGTGTATACATGAATTTTGTCTACTTTCTACTTGACTTTTGAGCTTTGAGCTTTGAGCTTTGAGGTTTGATGATTAAATATAATAATCTTCTTTCATTGAATTGAATTGGATTGGATTCAGTTTCCAGTTTGAGTTTTGATTCTTGATTCTTCATCAAGAGTCCACTCAACTTTTCACCTACATCTAAATTTACATACATTAAACGGAAAAAGACAGAGCACAGAGCCCATAACCTGGGCTACGTCAACCTACAACGAAAACACACGAACATGCAAATGTCACATGTCTCTTGACTCTTGAATCTTGAATCTTGACTCTTGAATATGAGCACACATCTATCTAAACTCAAAACACGAAGGTACAATGTACAATTATTATAATATTATGACATGAATTTTGAATCCAACATCTTTTTCTATATGCTATATCAAGTACAGTAAAGTATATTTGTACGTTGTGCATTGTGCATGGTGAATTTTGAGTTTTGAGCATCGTGGGCCGTGGGTGAAAAAAGGACGAGGACAGGTCGATGCATTTCCTCACTGCATCCAAAATCCAAAATCCCGTATCCAAAAGATTGAGAAGATGTCAGCCAAATCCCAACAGCACAAACTCCAAACAGAAAACTGAAAACAGTCCCATAGATTTCCCATACATTTTACATGTAAACAATTTAAATTTAAACTGTAGTCTCATTTTATATAAAGAGTAAAAAGTAAAAAGTATGAACAAGTTTCCAGCTGTCACTTTCTCAACTCCACCGATGAAGATGACGATGAAGATGATTTTAGATGCCTTTTCAATTTTGAATATTGAAATCCTGTCGTCAACTTATCATTTATTTTATATTTTATATATTGTTTTTTTTTGCCTTGTAGTTTTTAATCCTAACAATTTTGTCCTTTTTTTTTAATACAAATTATAAATTGTATAGAGTGCAATTTGCCTATAATTTAGAATTTAGGATCCTGAAAAAACTCTTGTGATTGGTGTTGTCTGTTGTCCTTCTCGCTACAATTTACATTTTCCATTTTCCATTTCACACAGGATTTTTGCTTTGAGCTCCGGGCTGTGAAGTTTGTGTGCATTGAAATCATTGAAAGAGTACACCAGAAAGCAGAAGCAAGACGCAAGACAGAGTTGACTATCAACTATCAACAGTGAAAACCCAAATGGTGCGACGGGGAATGAGAGACACATTGCCCGTGTCTCTTTTTATGTCTTTTATGTCTCAGTTTAATTTAGATAAAGAAAATGAGATGCTGTTTTCTGTTTTACTATTTACATTTTACTCTTTAGATTTCACACATATTGAGCATTGAGTGACAAACATGAGCATTTTCACACTTTCCACTCTCCACTTTTACACTTTCAACGCTCAACATTCAGATCCAAGATTCAAGTCACAGAGACAATCATAAAACATAAAACCAAATGTAGGATGCACCAAATCTACAACATCAAAAGAGAATCCACAATCCAAAATCGACATTCGCCATGCATGGAAAAAGTCACATAACTCCACAGCGAAATTGACAATCATGTTGACTGTTGACGTTGATCATTGATCAAGTGACGGAGCATACAAAAACCCGAATGGGAATTAGAATGCTGAAATTACAAATCACTAATTGACCTCTCTCATTGTAAACCCTAAATTCCGCTCTGTTTGTCCTTTCCTTTCCTCTTTTCTCAAAAATCCCCTCAGAGCACAAACCACAAACCACAAAACATTCACACAAAGTTAATTCTGACAACAACTCTCAAGTACAAAAAAGTCAGAAACTCGTAAGTAAATACGTAACACTTGAACAATGATGCAATATGCAATCAATATGTTAAATCAGCCTCGCGTCTCAAGTCTCAAGTCTCAACTTGCCTCATGGTTCTGGATTCTGGATTCTTGGTTCTGGATTCGCTTCATAAATACAAAATGCACAAAAGAAAACAAAAGTTTATACATTGTAGTCATGAAATTCATTTGAGTAATAAAAGTTGTGATAATAAACTTTTAAATTGCCTTATAATTCAATATCAATACAAAAAGGTACAAGAGACAAGGAAGAAGGAAGAGACAGTTTTTTATTTCTATAGTTGTAATTGTAATTTGTAGTTGTAGCTGAATTCCCCATTTGAATGCGTGTGGTGTTATAAAAATAAATTCCAAAGGTCAAAGTTTGATTCATGGTGAATGGTGAATTATTATGTATTATGTTTTATGTATTTTATCGTGTCTCAAAACTCGAAGCTCTGCATCAGATGTGCTTGTCACTTGAACTGAGGCTGAGATGACAGCGAGTAGAAAATAAAGACTTTCAAAAATACTTGTAGTATGTCTTTTACATTATTACGATTAGGATTAGGAGTAGGATTACGAGGCAATAAGAAATTAATGACCGTAATAAAAAAATATAAATATTTCCAGCGGCGCTCAGCATTGCAAATTGTAAGTTGTACACAAAATACAAAATACATGCATAATCAAGTGTAATATTTATGTAAATAAAAACATGTCAAATGTCAAAGTAAAGTGGAAAATGAATCATAAAATGGGAAATAGAAAATAACGTGTCGTCCCTGTTTAGTGTTTTAATTTTTAATAGAGGTATTTGACGTACTCCCGTAATCCATAATATTGAATAAATTTAATGACAAATATTAGCTTTTACTCTCTACTTTTTACTTTTTACACTAAAAAACTTGATAGTCATCATTCAACATTCACTTGACACTTGTTGAATTAAAAATCAAAAAGCCCAGGTATAAAATATAAAATACTATCATTAATCATAAATTATTATGATTATTAAAACTGATGACTTATTCGATTTTTATATGAAATGTTAACTAATTTATTAAGACTATAAAATTCATACAAGCAAAAAAATTAAAATGATATTATGATTACAGATATTTTGGTAATGCCAAAACCAGAAAGTAGTAAAAAGTAAAAAGTAGTAGAAAGTAAAAACGAATTAAAACTAGCTGTAAACTCCACACTCCACACATAGTTTTCACCGCGTTGGCATACAAATTTTTGGGGCTGTCTCTCTTCTCTGCTGTCGAAACCCATGTGAAATGTGAAGAGAGAGCACATCTCTTGAAGCAAAAACCAAAAGTATTTACACGTAGACAAGCTACAAACTATGTCCTATGTCTTATGTGTTTTGTGTGTACACAAGTATTCCGAGAGTTCCGAGCGTAACTCTCGTGTTCTCGTCTTCGTGTTCGTCGTGGTATATGTAATAATATGTAATATGCATTTAGTATCTATTTTGTTATTTTTAGTTGCTGAATCTCTTCTTTTTTTTCTCTCTCTTTCTGTTTTACTGCCAGAGCCACAGTCACAGTCACTGCAACTCACAACTCAACTCGACTCAACTCTCATTCATATACAAATTACAAATATATATTAAAAGATATATCCAAATCCAAAATCCAAATGCTCACATGGAAATTATATTATATTAGATTGTATAGATACACGCACTCTTTTACTCTTTTATCTTTTATCATCATCCTCATCATCTCTCAACTCCCTTTTTTACTCAAGTCTCAACTTTTAATCTAGAGTTCTAGTGTATAAACACAGAGGAACAGTGGGCATGAAGAAAGCAGCAGAGAGAATTTACAGTCAAAATCATCATCATGATGATTAATCGTGGGAAAAGTCAGCATTTAATACAAAACACAAATAGATGAGAGACCTCATTTTTTACATAAATTGTAAATTACAAATGGTAAATTCAAATTCAAATTTAAATTCGAATATGAATTGGATTAAAACTTAAAATACATATGATGATATGAAAAGTATTAGAGAGTAGTGGAGAGTTTATATAATCTTTAGTTGCAAATTGCAAATGAGTGCAAGTACAAAAAACAAAAAGTATTAGTACGTAGTACGTGTGAATTTGGGATTTGCAGGAATAGCGAGTAAATGTATTATGTATTTACATGTCAACTCTCTAGCTCTAAAAATACAGGGGACGGGAATAAAAATACTGTGATACGCGTTCAAAAAGTTGTCGCCTTGAGAGACTTGAGACTCTTTGAGGTTTGAGATTTGAGATATTAAAGGTTATGTATTAAGTTAATGTGTGTGTATTTGTGTAGTTGTGTAGCTATTATGAAGTTTTGTAGTGGGAGGAGAGGAAAATTTGAGTTGGACTCTCCACACTCGACTCTCAACTCTCAACTCTTGAAACTCGTCAGACAGCGAGGAGGACTAATGATAATATTATTATTATTATTATTCATTATTATCTGTATTACTACTCATTTTTACCAATAATTTCAAACTTCAAGACTATGTACTAGAATTTTTCCGCCAATTTTCAACTTTCATCATCAAGAATCAAGAGTACATAAAAAAAATGGAAAATTTTCGAGATAGAAAAGCCAGGAACAGTGTAAAATGCAAAAAAAAAAGTCTAGAGTGCAGTTTTACATTTTATGTTTCTCTCTTTATTTGTGTAAAGTCAAGTCAACTTGTCCTCTCATCTCTTTGTCTTTGGTTTGGTTTTCTGGGTTTGTGTTTGTAGTTTGTACTTTGTCGTTTGTCTTTTTCCTTTGCTCGCTGTATACTCCGTTTTATGTGTTATATTGTGTACACAAGAACAAGTAACAAGTACATTTCTACTCTGCACTATTTACCCTATACTCTGTACTCTGTGCAGTGTGCACCGGGAAAGAGATTGGAGATACGAGATACGAGAGACGCGTAAAATGTAAAATCTTATTCACACATAAATACAGTGTAATAGTAGATAAATAGTGAGTTGAGTTGTGTGTACAAATAGGAAATAGCTATAGGAAAATAAACCGTGTTTCGTTATACGAGAGACAAGAGGGAAAAGAGTAGAGGTATATCTAAAATCTAAAAGTAATGTACAATGAAATGAAATGGTAGTAGTCGTAGTAGTAAAGATAGATCGAGAGCTATTTTGATCGTCATCTTCATCGTCATCCGATTTTTTCCTCGCTCGTCTCTACATGTTTTTTACATGTACTTTTCTGTCTCTGTTTCTGTTTCTGTTTGTGTGTTTGTGTGTGCAGTGGCAGTGGAAGTACTGAAACTGAGATAGATAGAACTTGTGTCTCTTGTCTCTTGTCCTCTCCTTTCCTTGCTGTGTACGTGGTAAAAGTGTACTTGTGTGTAAAGTGTAAAGTGTGATGTGGTTTGTGCACTGTGCAAATCTCAGGACTCGGGACACTCGTGATTCGTGATTCGTGATACTACCAAAAACCAAACCTACTTGATAAATAATCTGTCTTGTTCATCATCATAATAATTAAAAATTAATAATGGACTGGGCACTGGACTGAGCTGGAGCAGGATTAAACTAACCATCCTCAACCCTCGACATTTAATCAAGGGCAAAAAAAATACACCTGTGCCCACCTAAAATAAAATAAATACATAATACATGCATCGGCAAAGAATTGGAACAATCGTGAAGCAGGAGTGAGAACACAAAGAAGGTGACACCGTGAGAAATATTATGGACATCTAACGTGTAAACTGTGAGGTCAATTGTCAATAATTATTGTCAGTTATTGCAAAAGTTATTATAAGAAGCTCAGTGAACTTTACAAGTAAAATTGATTGATTGAGAATTGAGAATCAACTGCTTTGATCTTTGATTTCTGAAGAAAAACAAAGAACCAAAGTATTTTGTTATCGCTCCACGTGTTTAGTGTGTACTGCGTATTTTTTGTGTACTTACAAAGCTTCAAGCAAGAAGAATTCCACTTATAGGATTTTCCTCTCATCTTGATTTTCTTCAAGTGTTCAATGTGCATTGTTTCTTTGTGTGTGTGAAAGAGAGAGAGAGATTCACTTGTCATTCTTCAAGCTTCAAGCCAAGTGTGCAAACTGTAACTTTTGGTTTAGAAGGGAGAACTCGGAATTTCGGTTTTCGGTTTTCGGTTGGAAAGTCCAATCTTGAATCTTGACATTTGACATTCACAACACAAACACATTCTTCTGTACAGAACTTTACATTTACATTTATAAATACTCAATTCTCAATTCACATGTCTAAAGTCTAAATTATAAAGTGGATGGTAAATGCGAGGAAATTGAAGAGACACAAAATCTAAACAAGAGTTTTAAAGTAAAAGAAAAAGTGCGTCTTCCAGAGTGTTTCTTTCACGTCAAATAAAATAATAACATACTAAAAAAAACACAATACAATACACAAAAGACATAAGAACAAATACATTCAGCATTCACACTTATTTTACTCTTACAATTAAATGTAGACAGTGGATGCCATTGTTCTGACGCCATCTTCCTCTTGTCTTTTGTTTCCCAGTTTTCGGATTTCGGATTTCGGATCTGATTAAATTTGCAAGCTTTTGAGAATCAGAATCAGCATCAGCATGAGAATGAGAAGTTCATGAGGAAAGGACACAGCCCAACCCAGCACATGTTTCTTGTCAGTCTGGCGTGACTGTGTGAAATTTACGACCGCCTCTAAACTCACCCATCAGCAAATTGTGATACAAAAGATACAAAAAGATACAAGATGCATACTGCTGTGGACAATGGGAAAATTTGTCTGTAATTTTAAGTTTTAAGCTAGAAAGAAAGTTTTAGAAGCACAAAGCATAATACTTTTATGTCAAAGTTACTTGAAAGTTGAAAGCAGAATGAACATGGAATTTAAAACGTGCCCTTTCATCTCCATCTTAATTTGTACTTTGGAAAATTCTAATAATTCTAATAGTTGTGTAATTGAGCAAAAAGCCCGGATTTTGACTACTTTCAAGTAAAACTAAAAGGACTTTGAAAATACTTGATACTCATTCTTTTGAGAGTTGTAAATTTTTATCAATTGTCAATTGTCAACTGTGCAAGTGATCACATAACAAATTACAAATTATACACATGTAATAAAATACTTACGCAAGAACAAATTTATTGAATAAGTTGAATTGAATCCGATCCAATCTAACATCTAACACAATTGAATTGAATCGAATCGAATCAAACTGTAATTGAACATAACAGAACTCAAACACCAAACACCTTCGCTCTGCTAATCTATCAGCATCAAACATCAAAGATCAAACTAAAATAAATATATAGAGAATGTAAAGCCGCCAGAGCAGATCAGAGTGCCGTGATGACGAAAAGTGTTTTTCTGTCTCTTGCTCCATTGAGAATTCTCAATTACGATTACGATTACAACGACTACGACTGTGAGGACAAATAACAAATAACAAATACAAATAGCGGATTTGAGTACGAATAGGAAATACGATGAAGAGCCAAAAAATTGGTGTTGGTATTTGGAATTATAAAGGATAAAGGAGAGGCAAATCCCTTCTGCTACTTCCTGTGACTTTTGTGACTTGTGAAGGATTTTCTACATGAGATTTTCTCTATTTCTGCATTTTTGCAGGCTCTCCTCTCTTCTTACTGTTCTACATAATATTATTTACACATTGAGTAAATAGATAAAAGATACTTTTGTGAATGACTTGGTCATAAATAAATAAGTAAATCTCGCGCGGATTAAACAAGACAAAGACAAAGAAGAAATCGAAAGAGAAACAAAACCCTCTCTGACGTAGACATTTTACTTTTGAGGAGAGACATAAAATTTCTATTTATATGACTATTTTCTTGTTGTTTTTCTTTTTTCATTTTATTGTTTTTCTTTCTGTACCACTTTTTTGTTCAAGTAAAAATGTTGAAAAATGTTGACATGTTTTCTCGATAATAAAAACAAAGAGAAAGAGAATTCATGTAGGTAAAAATATTGGTAAATACTGTTACTGTAATTTTGTCCGCTCTCGTTTTAACTTTTTTTTCCCTTCCCTTTTTTTTCGGGAAGGCATCATTTAAATAGTTGAAAATTCAACTATTTTATTAAAATTGTGTCCATTTACACACAAAAAACATTACACATTCAAAATGCAAGGAGATCCTTGGACTAGAAAAAAGACGGTTATGATCCTCGCCATCAGTGATATTGTAAGTATTTTCAAAATATTATTATTATTATTAATTATAATTGAAATTATTTTGTACTAAATTATTATTATGATTCATTTATTCTTTCTTTTTATCAAACTTTTCTTTATTTGTTATTATTATTTTGAACAGGCCCTCGCCATTTTTCTGATATGTTACGCGGGCTACAGACTCCTCAGATATGACTTTAGAGATCAAAGTTTAATTGTTTTAATCAGCACACGTGAATGTAAGTTACAAAATAAAATTATAATAAATAAATAATTATTATTATTTATGTCGGGAGTAAAAAAAAAAGCGTGGTCTTTTTTTAAAATTTGAACCTTTTCATATTTATTATTTATTACGCAATGAATAAACTGCTTAAAAGACCATAGAAAATGTAAATGCTTTTTTTAAATGGATCATATAGAATAATAATGATAATGATAAATACACTATAAATATACTTTCATCTTATGATTATGTAAAACAGATGAGAAAATTTACATAGTTTCACTTCATAAATAAGTTTTAAATGTTTCATCATGTTTATAATATATATCTGTCTTCTTTTTTTCGTTTTCGTAGTTATTATAGTTAGTATAACATACTGGCTGGTGGTTTTTGCCATTTTAAGTTTACAGCTGGTAATTGCCTTCCTCTTGCTCACCGCCACTAAAGACGTAAGTACATACTACATGTTTTCTGTCATAGGTATTTATTAGAATCTTTGAAACATAACAAATCACAAAGTATAATATGAGGCTGAAAAACGGAGATTAGAGATTGGCAATCAATACTAAAAAAACATGAATGCCACAAATACTTTTTGTCAATTGTCAATTATCGATCGTGCTTAACCTCCAACGTTTTTTAATCCAGTGGCCTAATTGCTTTCAAATTAGTGTCATTCGTCATCCCTGATATTTTGTGCTTTGTGCACACATAAAATATTCAACGATTCCTGTTGAAAGATTGCCTCCTCCTCCTCTTCAGAACCTTTTGACATTTGCGCAATGTAAAAAATTGTGCATAATATTTTGTATATGTAAACAGTTGATAATTCTTCATGCTTGTTCACTGTACAAAATATTTCGTCAACTTTACGACTGAAAATTGACATGCGACACAAAAAAGACAAAAGATAAAAAAAATGTACTGAGTAACTTAAATTTTAAATCTCTGTAATCTGTAAAACTAAGAAAAATAAAGACCTAATAATTATTATTGTAAGTTTTATTCAAATTTAAAATCATGAATTATTTTGTTTGTTTTTATTATTTACAGATGACAATTGATCCTGACACGATGATCAAGGTAATAAAAGCTTTCGACTTTCGATGATGAAAATGCTAAGTCAACTTTTTTCAGTGAAATTTTTCCCGCCTTGTGATAAAATTTAAATCTATGTAAAATTGTAAAATAGCAACAATTATCATTTTTATTTTCAGAAATGCGAGTGGTGGCGACTGACTTCCTTTATATTTTTTGTCCTTTTAGTTGTAAGTAGTATTTTTTACGACATGAAAAATTGTGAAAAATCTGGATTTTGAAAACATATCAGTAGATTGAATTTATTTTTAATGTGTATATCTTTTTTGTCTTTACAGTTGGATATATTCATTTTAGTGTACGAGTACTATTTAATGAGTGATGGTCGACTGAAAATAGTGCGACTGGTTCTTTCCAGTGGTGAACTGGTATTTAGATTATACGGTGTTTATTTTATTGGAAAATTTATTCGTGATTTACACACACTTTTTGGAGCTCCAATGGTTCAGAATACAAGTCAATCTGTTCCAAATTCACCCATGACTTTAACAAGGGCTCCGGGATCTAGGACTGCCGGACCTGTGACGAGTCAGCGTGGAATCGTCTGATCAATTTTTTTTTATTAAAATACTTAATACATAAATAAATATTAATAATTACATAGTATATAAGTAGTACAATAGAAACTAGAATGCATGTCATTTAATGGAGATAGGGTTCATTGTAATTCTCTTATTTTGAGGGTTACAAATTACGAGTAAATACGTACTTAGATATAAGACAATTAATTAATAATAATTATAATTATTATTATCATGCTCATGTTATTTATTTATTTATTTACATACTTACTTCAAACATGTATCTGCCAAGATGGCAAATATCTATCTACTTTATAAAGTATAAATATATGTAAAAATTGTTTGTCATTTGTCGTTTTTGTCATGCAGGGCAAATGAATGAAATGAAACTTATTATGTGCACACATGTTTAGTGTATAGGATATAGGATTGATATTTAATGTATAAAAGTGCTATTTATTCTTATTTATACTTGAATTGCCTCGTGGAAAGATCCCCCATCTCGGTTGCTATAGCATATACTATACATAGGTAGTACATCTCATTTTATGCACTGTTTAAGTGCATCATGCATCAAAAAAACATGCAGAAATGTACAAGGTGGTAATTTGTAATTAATTATTGTTGTTATAAATGCTGAAGAGCTTTGAAAACTTATTTTTGACACTTGTGTAATATTATTATGACTGTACGAATATATGTAAGCCTTTTATCTAAAATATAACATATAATATAATGTAAAGCTGAAGATAAGTATTATTTATTATTTACATGACATTGCAACAGTGCATTATGCCTACAATGAGGAATCTTGTACTATTACATATAACTTAATATATGTTGTATTTACAGTATTGTTAATAATTGTGACTATTTTTTTGTTAAAATCATCGTCTTCCATCACACTGTTCTTTTTTTTGTTGGTTAAATACATATGAAGAATATTTCTTGTTGTTCGTCTCTTCTGTTTGTTATTTGTTATGCAACATTCAATTTCGAATTTCGAATATTTGATTTTCGAACAATACATTATTGCCAAATAACAGATAATACGGTTATGATTAAAAATACACTGCTTATCTGTTTACTATAATATATTGGATTCTTGATTCTTGTTGATTATGTTTCAATTTTGAAGTTGAGTTTAGATTCTTTAGATTTTAGATTCTAGAATTTGAAAACATGCAGACTATTTAGTATTTATGATTTCATGAATGATACGTTTTTTGCCTATTTTCTGTTTTTATTTTGAGTTTTTATACATCATATATTTCTGTCGTTGTTTGTGATTGTTGCAAAAACAAAGTTGTAATCTTACAATGTACGATGTACGTCGACGTTTACTCTAAACGGTTTAAAAGGGGTTTAGTATACTTTGCAGTTTATGTCTTACTTGTTAGTACTCGTCTTTATTATGTACACGCTAGGAAAAATGTACAATATATTACTAATTAATTATATGTAAAAGTCAGACTGCAGCTTCAACTTTTGTAACGTACTTACTTGTAACCTGTACATTTTGTACACACAAATATTGTACGTTGAAAGGAAATAAAAAGAGAAAGTCCCAGTGAAAGTAAATATCACGTTCCCCAACTCAACTGAATACATGTAAAATGCAAATGTATGTATCTATTTTAATTATCTACAGGTAAAAATATATTATGTATTCGTATGAATGATAATTATTACCAAAATGGTGAATTGTAATAAAATGTACATGTTTACAAAACACAAAAAAAGTGAGACGTGTAAAATAAAAATCGTCCACATGAATTGACACTTGACAAAATCAGAGTACTTTTGACTTTTGACTTTTCTGTTTTTTAATCAGTTTTGCTTTGATTATTTTTTCTGTACAAGTACAAGTGGTACAAGTTTAATTGATGCTACTTCTTGTTTTCTGTTATGCATATCATATTATTATGTAGTTTGTGGATATTTTATACCGTTTGGTTTGGGAATTAATTCCATTCCATTTTTTCCATCTTCCATCCATGACGATTTCCTATTTACATTTAAATATGTATTCTGAATACTTGCACACTGCAAACACACATGACACATGACACACAATGGCAATAAATAAAAAAGGTAAAAGGTGAGATGGTTCATGATCATGTGATCCGACACGGTATGATATTGAAAAAAGGGTCCTTGTGTTTGTGTTTTCTTTGCGTCTTATTCTTATGATAAATATACTTTAACATTGGCATTAACAATTAACACTAATAGTAATAATATTGTAGTAACGGGGCCCAAATAGGAATTATTCACATATGTTTCACCGTTCACGGCTATAGTCACCATTTCTAATGTTAAAATGACAATGGGAACAAGAAAACCAACTAAATCCCAATCTTTTAATGCAATGCCTACACACTATTTTTATTCACCTAGAAGCTACATAGAAGAAAAAGGCTATTGGCTAAAGCTCTGTCTACTATCTATTATCTACTGTCTATAGGACAATTTTCCACTTGAGATGTAGAATTTAGATACTTGAGCAGTATACTTATATTTACCTGTGCTCTGTGTTTTGTCACTGACTGAACAAATAAATGAGCTATGAATAATATAATAGTACAAATATCACACATCATATGTATTATGTATTGTAATTCTTCATATTATTACTCATTCTAAAAATGAATAAAATAAAGCAAAATAAACTTTGATTTGTTTTATTTGGTGTATTTGGTTAATTGTAATCAAAGGGTGATAGAAATGAGATTAATGATTTCATTTGTTCTTCCCTTGTGTATTTGAGTCCTTTTACAGAGAAGTCCAAAGGGAATTGTGAGGACTGAATGGAATATAGTCGGGTGAAAATCCTCGTGTTTCCAACCTAGGTTGGTTGGTTCAGTGGTTAGAGCGTTTCTCCTGAAAGATAAAAGATCTTGA
>JABASP010002129.1:0-22485 GCA_019776565.1 Sminthurinus signatus | reverse complement strand
AATAGGGACCCTTAAGTGCTCTTTTCTAAGAAAATGGCGCTTGAGTCGGCCATTTTTCTTAGAAAATGGCACTTAAGGGTCCCTATTTTCTAAGAAAAAATGGCCGCTCTCTCCGCTCGCAAAAAAAAACTAAGGTTTTTTTCCAGCCTCGCAAAACCGCGCGGTCACGCGGTCGTACAGATTATCGATGCCTGATAATTTTATTATAATATTTTACTTCTAATTTTCTAGCAGCTTTATAGCGTTGACTAAGTTCAGTAGCTTGTTTAATAAGACCAGATAGGGAGCTCATAAAATGAAGTGCAGCAATAATTTGGGAATCCGTTAAAACCCATAATAAATCATCAAGGATAAGAGATAATCGGCATCCTACAACCTGAGCATCTATATAATACAAATTGATAAAAAAAAAGTACAAGTTTATTTACATACAAACATATATATATCTTATCACTTAATATTGCAATTGGTTCACTTTTTATCTCGAGTTAACAAATCCATTGCAATGGAATTTTATAATTGGCGTCAAATGAGATTTCAATATCTCTAGTTTTCCAATTAATTTTTCCATTTCCATTACAAAAATATTAAAATACCATTATTTATTGTGTATAACTATTGTATAATATGATTTGCTTACCATTAAGCTTTTTCTTGATAACTATTTGGGCTTTAGCTTGATTAGTCAGAAGTCGTAAAGGAGCTAGAGATCTATCAGATTTTGACCGTGCTTCTAAGCGTAATGTTTGCCATTCCATTGCTTTAAAAATTAAAACTTCTCCTCTATCCATACATTTTAAACGTGTGGATGAAAGCTCCGCTTTCTTCCAGGTAGGTGACTGTGACTCTACACGAATACGAGAAATCTACATGGATATAAATAAAATGAAATGAAAAAAAAAAAAGAAGATTTTATGAATGAATGAAATTAATAGTTTGTTTATTTTGTAATGCTTTTGATTTGATTTAATTTTTAATTTGTAATTTAAAGTATTTATTATTTATGTACCTGAACTTTTGATTCAAATTCCCGAGAATTAAATTGAATTTCCACAGAATTAACTGTACATGTGATTCCATCAATGACTTTATTTACAAAACCATATTTTCCAGTTGATGCATGTAATGCTTGTTGAGTTACTGCAACTTGTCTAAGTTCTTCACAAGCTTCTACTCTTATAGTTACTTCATCTAAGGCAAGTAAAATGGGGACACTCTTTAATTTTGTCCATTGTATACGAATTGAAGCCTTGTTACATTCAGCATGTGTAAGTTTCATCCATGAGGGCAAAGCTAATAATTCTGTTAAAACTTCTTCTTCCAACTTTAAATTTAATAATTCCCCTTCTCCTCTTAAAGTACTCAAACTTATTTTATCCGATGACAAGTTTTTCACAAACCTATCGAAAAATTTAAAAAAATTTATTTTATTAGTTGTAATGTATTTAGAATAGACAATTTAATAATATATTATGTGTACAAACAACCGTTTAATTAGTCTTGCACATTAAACAATTTCATTTGTCAAATTAGTATACACTATTTATTTAAATAATGACAAGGTAGATTATAAATTATTAATGTCTGATGTAATATAAATTACTTATATGATATTATACTATATATACTAGTCTTACCTTGACAGGTGTTTTAAAATTTGGTTTTTAATTATACTAGCCATAATTATATTTGGCTGTCTTCAAGTCTTCAACTGTATCAAAATACTTATTATAATATATACACACGCTCACAAGATTAAGGTACTTAAAATCATGAAGCTGTAGATAAATATGTATGTACATATGTATATGAGATTATCTATGTATTACTTCACAACTGAATCATATTATGATTACGTAATTACAACTTGTTGTTGTTGTTTATGTTGTTGATTGAAGTGACTAACTGTATCTGTGTGTGTCCAGATGAACATTCCATATTTTCCAAAAAATATAATGTTTTAATATGGAGCAAGAAATATAACTCTTATTATTTCGAATACTTATTTTTTTGCGATTTATAACAATTTAACTAACATTGTACACATTACTAAAAGTATACGCACTTTGTAGTACATATATAAAAGATAAAACAATAATACAAAAAAAAATTAGAAAATAAAATTATATACAATATTTCACCTTCCTTTTACTTCCACAAAACTAGTATATAATGACAAGAAGATGAATATCTTTAATTTTTGGCACACTACTTGTGCTATAACTACAAAACTAGACACTTGTAGTGTTTAAAACTACATTAATTCTCGGGTGATGTAATTAATTGACATTAAAACTCAAAATTAAAACAATGATCACTGAATATTCAATATTTCACTCACCCCAAAAATTTTAAATATTCGTGTCATGTACAAGGATAACTGAACGTCCAAAAATATTCATGTGTACGAAAAATCGCCTGTCAGAACATTTTTGTACGAGCCCAAAAACCATGCATAAAATCGCCAATTCACAAAAACTTAACCCCATATGGGAGGAGCTGGGAGGGGGTCTAATTTCTAATTTATAATGCATTACGGAGTAACATTAACCACGCTGGAGCAGGCACTTGATTTGCGATTAAAATTTAGAAATATGCATACAACTCCTATAAAGGTCCTCGAATTTCGAAAAAACATGGCTTCCAGACGCCATCAAAGTTTACATATTTTGGAAAGTTCGTAGTCTATTTATAAAACGTCACTATTGAGCCATTTTTCAACAGATTTTGACGATCTTGAGCTCTATCGCTGGCTTTTTCAATTTCCAAAACATGTGACCTGTAGAGGTCATTTTATGTAAGGGTGCATTGATGATCACGAGAGTTGCTTGCATTTTTCATCTTTCTTGAGTTTTGATATATGAGAATGGTGTTTAAATGAGTGATTGATATCAATTGTTTCTTTATTCTTCATGTAAATCGTAACTCATAACAGAAACATCTTTTTTTACATGTGATAATTTTTTAAGTTGGTCATTTTGTTTGTAAAAATGAAAATATATCAGTATACTAAAGATAATTATTGAAATACAGGTATGTCTTGAAACTGTGCAAAGTTTTAATAGTTGCCGATAACTTTTACATTTTATTCTGTACATATGGTCAATATTTGATTCATGTTACAAGTTTTTGTATGAAATGTAGATATACACAAAATAATCTCGAACATCACATTTTTACATGTATTTCATATTAGTTATTCATTCTTTTATTATTTCATCATATTTAAAGCATTTTAGCTGGATATTGTGTACTTATACCTATATGAGATTTTAATAAATATATTTATGTAATCATTTATTTAAATAACGTTTTACATGCAAAATATAAAAGGCACATTTACAAGGCATTTAAACGTACATACAAAGTCAAACTAACAGTTCAACTGTTATACTGATATCAATTGTCCAGCATTTTTTGAAAGCACTGATGTCGTTGTAAACTTTAAAAAAAGTTTTATTTGAAATAGTCTTTGCTACATCTATTTTAATCATTAATCATTAAGCATCCATTCAAAAATACTGGGATTCTTCCATTCACCCATCTATTCATTTATATGCATACAAAATGTATAATACACGCTATACATACTTTCTTGTTTTTAAGACACCGGCATGTTTTTGTTCATATATTATATCTTAAGTACTTGAGACGGGAAAAGGTTAATTCTGGAATATTTGGTCTAGTTTTTTTAACCATCTTGTAACTTATAAATAGAGTAAAATCTTAGCATTCCCATAAAAGTATAATAATTTCAATTTTTACATAAAATCTCAAACATTTCATAATCTCACATAAAATACTTAATCTTTATATTATAAAGGCATAATAATTGTATAGGTACATGGGTGTTGTACTTTAATAAAATTACTGGTATAAAAAAATTGAAAGTACGAGAATATCACGAGGATTTGTCGGATTTTACAGATTTATTATCACCACTACTGGTGATTTCTCCTTTAAGGCTAGTACTACTCCTCGAGAGCAACAGATGTTGCTCGCGTCTCTCACTTTCCTTCTTCTCCTTGTCTTTACCTAGTCCCAGAGTTTTGGCAATTCGTTTGGAAATTTTGCTAGCTCTTGAGGGTTTCCTCCGATGTAGATCATGCATTGTCTCATCTAGGTCAACGTCCACATCCTCATCAGTAGTGGTTGAGGATGCGGAGGAAGATGACAGGGAGGCTGTCACATCCTCACTAATACTAGTACTTTCACCTTCTTTCTCTTTATCCCCTTTTAGCTCTGTTTGAGAAGTAGAAGTAGACGTGGTTGGTAAAACAGTGGCAGACTCAGGGGACGGAGTCAATGATTCTGCAAAGGCTTTAGGGATTTTCAACTTTAAATCCAAATTCCTCCTAGTTGGTTTTTGAAGTTGAAGTGGATTTTGAATATTTGAAATATTCTTTATACTACCAGATTTAGCTTCTAGTTTGGTGAGATTTGAATTTGAAAAATCCGGTTGTCCTCCACCACTACCCACAATCACACTGGACGGTGTCGGTGGGGATGAAGTTTCAGATTCACTCATATTTATTCTTGTATCCGGAACTGAGTTGGCAGATTCAATGGGATTTGTAATCAAATTTTGGAATGTACTAGGAAATGAGGGTCCAGGAGCAGGTGCGGATGAGGATAAAAATGCAGATTTGGCCGCTGGAATATCCTCTTTAGTTAAAGCTGAAGTTGGAATTGGAATTTGTGGTCCAAATATTTCGTGGACCGTCGGCTTCTGTTCTTTCTTCGTACTGATGATTGTAGTCATATTCTCATCCAACTCCTCAATTACTTCGTCCATCACTTTCCTAGGCATGTTCGTAGTACTTCCCACGTAAAACTCTGGTGGACGACCTGTATTCATTAAATAATAAGAATAATCACAATTATTCTTATGGTGAAAAAATCAAGTTCATTTGATATATTTGATTGATTTGTAAATTGTAAATTCAGATTTTGAAACATTTTATTCTCATCTCAAAGTTTAAAAGTAGGCAAAAAACCGTACTAAATTGAGGAAATGGCTGGGAAATTGGAAAGGAAATTTTGTCACTAGAAATGTCTCTTTTTATCTATATTCTCACAACTTTATACTAGACTCTCGACTGTCGACTGCCAGTGAAAGATTAGTTATATACAGAGATTATGTAATTAATCAAAAGGGAGCAGGTTTTCATCATCAACAGACTCAAAATACTGATGGAATGAATACAGAATATAGAATGATTTATAATGGAAAATTTTGCTGACTGTACTTTTCGCCAGGATTTTGAATTTGAATTCAACTCCGAATTCAAATTCGATTCCCTTTAGTAGGTATATTATACATTATGCAAAACCATGGAGTTTCATTCCACTGTGAACGTTCCATTGTGAGTCTTCATTTCTTTATATATAAGTGGATTAATCAATATTTGTCAGGACTCGGGACTCCGACAGAGAGAACCTCTTTATGTAAATGGTAAATGGAGAAAGGTAAAAGGTAAAGAGTAAAGGGTAAAGGATAAATGGTAAATGGTAAATGCACACACAATGTGTGTCAGTATGTAGATAATGGAAATGAATAGATGGTCTTTATGGAAATTTGGTACAATGTCGAGAGACAAAGCTCAAGTTTACTTGACAATTAGCCTTATCTGTACACTGTAAACTGTACAAACTAAACAGTGTTTCTAAAGTATATTATTGTCTGTATTCTGTAACCCTGTAATGTTAAACGAAAGGAGAAAATAAGGAAAGGGGAAGAACATGTAGCTTAAGAAAAGAGACGTTTTACGTATAATCCTGTCTCTTCTCTTTATACATACATATTATATATATATATAGGTATTTAAGACCATGTCCTCTGTGTGTTCTTTAGTAATACAGAGAAATGGAGAAAAGGAGAATGATGCTCACCGTCAGCTGTAGTTGGAGAGTGTAAGTTGTCCCTGTCTCGACCCTCTCGTGAGAACATTCTTTTGAAAACGGAGGTGATGGATGCAGCCCGGCTCAACTTTCCACTCACGCTCTCATTCAACGTACTCTGGCTCGCATTGGACCGAACACTCGCCGTCCTCTCCCGTCTAATGAAACTACCTCTTTTTGATGGAGTTAGAGAAACTCGTCGTCCAACAGCCTGGAAATCACAAGAAGAAAAATACTCTGTTAAAATATACTTTGGCTACCCATTACCTATATTGTACATTGTAGATTGTAGATACTAGATACATTTCCAACGTATCTGTAAAATGTAGAATGTAGAAAGTAAAATGTTCATTCAAATCACATACATGCCCAGGATATCAATTTAAATTGTAATTCTCCTCTACTCTTCCTCTTTTCCTCATCTTCTTGTTCTATTTCTACATTCTATATTCTATACAGAGTGTATGTTACACTTTTCCATTTTGTTCCATTAGATACTAGATACTACTGTACTTAGATACAGAGAGACGGTGTATGTTCTCTTCTGTTCTCCCGTCTGTTTCCTGCCACTTTCTCACTCTCTCGCTTCTTAATTGGAACGAGATTTTCTCATTTGTACCCACGCCTACACCCCATCACCGGACTGGAAACCTACACTCTACATTTTACATTCACATTTACATTTACGTACAAGGGACACATTGTACATAAAAGAGTTAAGTAACCGAGAATAGAGAAAAGAGAAACCGAGAGGTAGAATATAGAACATAGAATGATGAAAAATCTGAAAAGAGAAAAGGGAAAAATTGAAGGTTGGCACAACCTAAAAAAATAATTTTTCTTCCCAATTTCCCATTTCAACCTTCTACATTTTACAATTAAGGACACGTGTCCTACGTGTACTAATGGAATTCATTGTCAATATTTAAAAGTCACCAGTCGAAAGTCGAGAGTCGAGAGTCAAGAGTGGGTACAGTTTATAGTTTATAGTTATAGGATATTTAAATCATGTAAAATGTAAATCTGATGCTGTACCTTGTGCCTTAAAACTTGTGCATATAATATAAAAACATTGTAAATGACGTACCAAAAAAAATCAATAGTACAGTAAAACAGTAGACAATAGACAGCCTTTACATTTTACCTTCTAATTTTATAGGGAAATTTGGATGAAAAATATCTACAAGAAAAGTTAAAGAAAAAGACCACTTTTATTTTTGTCCTACAACTTACAATTTTTTTATACTCTATAGATATTAGATACTGGATACGCGCTATAAAGAAAAGATGTAGAAACCCATAAAATTTTCAAAATTTTCTTTATGGTTTCCCTAATTAAGCCCAACGATTCATTTATGTATGCACTCAAGTATTTATGCAAGTGCAACAGAAACTATAAAATATGCAGAGATATTTATTGAACAAACTTTTCTTTTCAGCACAGGAAAAAAGGGACATAAAGTTTAAATATAAATGAAAGTACAGACTACAGATTACAGACTGCAGAGGAACTATAGGGATTTTTCTACGTTTCAGTTTATTCAATTTTTGCAGTCGTAGGTGTACATTGTACATTGTACACACAGATATAATACGTGATGTACTTGTACTAGGTTCTAGATACTAAATTCTAGGTTAGGTAAGTACTAAGTACTAAATACAGGTCGTTAGCAAATAGAATAATGTGGAGTCGTTTGTAGTTTGCATTCGGCTCCTAATTTACCATTTGATGGTGCATCTTCCTCTCTATTTCACTCTCTCTGTCTCTGTTTCACTTTCCCCTCTCTCTTCCAAATTTCTGCATCCATTCAGTTCTGCATATATTTACAATTTACATGTGTATGCAGATGATGTCTTAAAATGAGGCAGAAACTGAGACATTTTCATTTGCATGTAGTAATGTGTAGTTTGTAGTTTGTATCTGTACATTGTACATTGTACATGTAGAAACTTGGCCTAGGTCCAAAGACGGTGATTAGAAAAATGTGTCTCTCTAGTCTCTCTAGTAACCTCTAGTCTCTAGTTGTGCAGAAATGTTGTATTTGTGCAAGCAGCACGTACCATAATCCCTGTTTCATTTTCCACGTTACATCCACTAAATATGTACATAATACGAAGAGATAAAGACCAAAGTATCTCAACGTTTGGAGAAAGCCAATTTTCAGGTTATAAAATAAATGAAACCAAGAAGAAGAAGAAGAAGCACCGAAGGATGTATCTAAATGGAAATTGAAATGAAAATGAAAACGACAATGACAATGGCAATGGCAACGGAAATGAAAATGAACCTCACGTGACCTTTAAATTTTGTCCATTACACATTTACATTCACATCCACGTCCACAATGAACATTGAATTCACTTATCATCTTTTCCCCATTGAATTTGAAATGTACCGTAAAGGAGGACAATCGTTCAAATTCGTATTTGTATTGAAAATGGAAAATGGAGCATAAAAAATTAAACTCATGCTCAGATAAATGTAAAAAAATGCTTGAACTTTTATTCAAACCTTTAATATTAATTTTAACGTGGCAAAAAAAATTAATGGCGAGTATTTATTTGTGCAAGGGATAGAATTAAACCAAATCTGTTTATTCAGAATACCATGAAGAATACATAATGTGCATTTTGTTTGCATGTGCATTTTTAATTGTTCATTGTTCAATGTTATAGAAATAGGAAAGAGATTTCATTTTCCCCTGCTAATTGAAATTCCATTCATACAACGTGCATTGCCTTTTTATGAGTTTGCAGTAAAAATTGCACCTAAAATTGCATTCTATATTCTATGAGCCACGATTTGGACTTTCTATTTTGTCTCCCCTTTGTTCGGTTGTACTTCAATTACATTTCAGAAATGCATTTTCAATTCATAACGAGTGCTTAAAACCGCTGTTGACTGGATTAAGCTGGTCCAGGACTTGTCCAACAGAAGAAAGTGTATTGAATAGTAAAAGAAATGGGAGAAATAGATTCTAAATTCTAACCTTTATGATTTTTCAATTTACTTTGATAAATTTCTCCCAAATTTTGTTTTATTCCCCAACGTAAAAAACGGAATGTAGAAAACTGAGTTGTTGAAAACAAAAATCCAATATAATTCACACTAGTGGGTTTTAGTTTTTATTTGCCTCAAGCCTCGAGGCTTTTATATCGTAACGCACGCACTTTCTCTATATAGTTCAGGTACTTTGAAAACGTGATGCGTTAAGCGTTTCCTCTAGATTCTTGATTCTAGATACAATTTAAATTGATAGTCCATGGGCTTTTCAATCAAGATGGACGAAATTAACAAAACCTCATAATGGTTTTTATATGTAATATATATATAATAAGTTTGAAAAGCTCAAGATACGCATAAAAAGGTTGACTTACCCCACTCAGCGACATTTCATCTAATTTCACGGACGGCGGTGACACGATTTCCTGCTCATCTTCACTCACTTTAATGTTCGCTGTGGAGCTAATTGGCTCTTCATCTCGATACTCTTCAGCAGCTACGGTGTAAGGCAAATCCGGGACGTACACCTCATCCCAATATTGATCTAAAATCAAAAATTATTCAAATTTCAAATCCAACTAAAAACCAAAGAATTAGTAAATGAGTTGAGCGTCTATTAATGAAAATAATGAAAAGCATCTTTTTTAGCACGTGGATCTTGACTTTTGCCTCTCAACTCTTGACTCTGAATTTAGATTTGGTTTTTGAATACAGTGTTAAAACATTTCAAATTTCAAGTATACCTTTTATTAAATCAGGATGGTTATTCCACATCTCATCAACGATCAAGTACGACACCTGTTCAAAAGGTTCAAAAAGGTTCAAAAAGGTTTAAAAGATTCAAAAGATTAACACTTGCGTGAAATCTTTATACATGTTTCATGTTCCCATTTCTACTCATGCGACTGTAGATTGTAGTTAATAAAAAGAGCATAGAGCCGTCATTATGGTCAATGTATAGTAAGTAGTGTTTAGTGTACATTGTGCATACAACCACCATCATTCATTCATCGTCTACTTGGTTAACAGGAGGAAAAGTGTTTCGTAGAAAATGACAAGCTCTACATTCTACGTTCTACGTTCTTGACTCTATATTCTAGATTGCATTTATAACTTTTCTCACACTCACACTCACAAGTCAGTCTAATCGTACATACTTTTTATTCCACTCCAAACTACTTTTACTTTTACAGTTACTTTCCCTTTTACTTTCCGTTTTTGTACTTTCACTTTCCTTCTCATTCTCACCACGTGGACCCTTTCAAGTTTCAAGTTTCAGTTCTGACGTTTCATTCAGTCTCTGGACAAAAGCTACCCACTCGGAATCCGCTCCACTCTTCACTTTCACTTGACTTTGTGATGGATGATTTCGTTTGAATTTAAATCAAGTTTTTACATCTACATTCTGCGTTTTCTGTATACTATACTGTATTTTTGTACACCCATGTATCAAATCCATACATATATTTGAGGAGGAAAACTCCATGATAAGTGTAGTCAACATGAAAAATACATGTACATATGTGTGTACTTGTAGCTTTCAGGTTATTACCGATTATAGTTTGTAAAATGCACATGTACATTCTACATATTTGCACTTGGTTCTAAAGTAGAACGAAACCAAAAACGAGAACGAAAGCGATTTTTTGACTCTTGGAATTTCAGATCATATCAAGTCTTTTAAACGAAAAGGTACAGTTCTAAGTTCCCACTACAGAGTACAGAGTACAGTGTAATTTTGGTGGATGTGCATGATGGGAATTGGAACAAGTTCAACGGGGAAGAGTGAATTTTACAAGAAATCCTCGCATAAGAAAAACACAAACGGTAAATGGTTTGTATCTACCGTTTTGCCTAATGATTCCTGTACAAAATTCTTAATGTAGTCAAGACGCAGAATCTTGAAGGAGAAAACTCTTCTCTTCTAGATTTTCAACTATAAGGGCACAAAATACTATTTTTCTTTGATCAGCCTTTACCGGAACCTTTACTAGGACATCATCAAGTTCTTGAATATTAAAATTTCGATTCTAATTGAAATTGAAATTCAAAAGGTTATCCGTCGTTCTCAAAAATCAAAACTCACAATTCAGACTTTAATTTATATGTAGTGAATCGTAAAAAATGAAGTCATTTAAAAAATAAAATCAAGGTGAACTATTATAATTGATGACTGGATACAAATTAAATTTTGTATCCTTCCTTATTCATAACATACTTATTATAGAATGAATTTTCCCTGTTAAATATGACATAAATAAAACCCAGAAGATAAATTCACGCTCCACTAGTTTTTAAACCTCAAACCTTAACTTTTTTCATGTTGATTTGATCCTTTTGATAAAAACTAGATAAATCTAACGTCAACTAATATACAAATAAAATCATGGGGAAAGAAGAAAAAACAAGTTGCTTTTCACAAGTTTTCTTTTAGTGGAAAAAAACTCTTTCAACTTTTCACTTCCAGCCCATTTCAATTGTGTATTGTGTATGCATGAGTTTTGCTATTCTAGAATCTAGAATCTAGATTTTAGATATTAGAGACGGAAATATTAAATATAGTAATTGGAGGGAGAGATGAGAAAAAAGAATCACCCGTGCATGAAAATGACAATGGTTAATGTTTGAACATTTCTTCCTACTTCTTCATCCTTGTTTTTCCTTTTTGCTTTTTACTTTTTGGTTTTTTGCTTTCACTTTTACTGTTACGTTTTTTCCCCTACTACTTTTTGCTCCAAACAATTTGAGTCTCTATATTATTATTGTGTACGGTCTGGACTAGAAAAACCAAACTAGAAGCAAAAAAGCAATGTAAACGGACTGAAGACTCCAGACTCTAGACTCAAGACAAAAGTGATCAGAGAGAAAGGAAGTAAAACTTTTTTTTCGGGGGTTGGAAATAAAGCGGGAAAACAGAGGACATGAAAGGGAAAGTAAAAGTGAAAGTGAAAAGATGGGAGAAAGTTAGTCAATGCGTGTATAATGGTGGACAACATTTGAGCCGTGATATTGTGCACGGAGAATGGAGAATGGAGAACGTGGGGAAAGTGGGAAAAGTGGGAAAAGGAGCGGGAACGGGAGATGAAGATGAAGATGGGAGAAAAACACAATGTTGAGTGTAAGGAAAATGGATGAAAATTTAGTGAAGTGGAACAATGACGGAAGTGTGAGGAGGAAAAGTTTTACCATAGATTCTCCAGTTCTTCTTCTTGGTCTTGGAGAGTGGGTGCCAAATGAGTGTTGTTAGCTACTGGATTCACTTTGGAGGAAAATGAGGAAAATGACTTGAGATTCATTCTAGATTTGAAAAGTAGTGCAAAGTATGTAGAGTGTAGAGTGTAGAATGTAGAGTAAAAGTGGATAGTTGTTTTAGTGTACAGGGAAGAGTTGTATTACTACCACTACTCGGAATTCAAGTGGTGGGTGATGTCAGTTCAAAACAAGTACTAGTACTAGAAAGTAGAAAGTGAGTACTGATAGAGATTGAGATGGAGATGGAGATAGATATTAAGATCTCTTAGGAAAACCATAACACGAGTTCCCTCTCTCTTCAAAAGGATTTCCTATTGTCTCTACTCTAGTTCTAAGATAGTTCCAAATCTAGTTCCATTTTCTATTTCCCTTCTTTCTTTCTCTCTCTCTCTCTCTCTCTCTCTCTATCAAATGTACTGATATTTGCCCAACTGCACTTTGTCCGTCTTCCGTATTCTGTATTCTGTAGGCTATGCTCCGTATATATAGATGGATAGATAAAGATAAGGATATGTTTATGGAATCATCGAAGCCTTTCATATCATTCTCAACAATCTCGACATCAATCTCAAGAGAATTCTCAAAAACATATTTTTTCCTCTTCATTTCTTCTGTGATCTCTAGTACTCTTTAGATTGGATTGAAAAGATTTGTAGATAGAAATGTGTATTGAAGGAGCTATGATATCGAAATATCGTTATGGGTCCTTATGCACTTTTTCACTCTTTTCCCTTTCTTTTTCTTTCAGGGGCATCCGAGTGCTTGTTCTCCTTTTCCTTTTATTCTCAGTAGCTCAAGGTCCACTTTTCCCACTCCTTAATGTTTATCGTACGCACTCTATTAAATCGCCTTTTCATCTACAGCCTACAATCTACAATCTACGATGTAGAGTATAGCTTCTTGATTTTAGATAGATTTGAGATAGTTTTTAAAGTCTTGGACGATTACTATTAACTTTAACAGTTTTCAGAATTCCACTACAATCTACAATCTACAATCCACAGTAAAAACTTATTCACAGAACCAATGTTAAAGTATTATTAGTATTATCATCATTATGTATTACCTTGTGCGCTCGATCAATCAGCCAGTTTAATTCAAACTAAAAAAAAAACAAAAAATAATAATAAAAAAAAATAAAAAATTAAGGCCGAGTGCTGATGCTCGACTTACTCTTAAATCTCAAAGAGTTTTATTAAATACATAAACTATACAATAAATCTGACACTTGAAAATTGAAAATTCTCGACTGGTTAACTCTTAACTAACATCATCGTCATCCATTCCAAATGGATTTATCAGAGTCTCCGCCACTTTGAGCCATCCCATGTAGAAGAAAAACTAGAAATTTGGGAATAAAATTATAAATGGTTTAAATTATATATGAATTATTATGGTTTATTTGAATATAAAATACAGCTAAAACTACAACTATTAAAAAGAGGCTTTTAAAATTCGTTTACCTGAAGAGTTGTAAAAACGGGGAAAATCAAATCAATTTCATCCTTTTCCTTGTTTGAAGTGTGATTTTTCAACCACTGACTCCCCATCATTGAAGCAGCAAAGTAACTGTACACGGCCAATG
Source organism: Sminthurinus signatus (assembly GCA_019776565.1). Lineage (NCBI taxonomy): Eukaryota > Metazoa > Arthropoda > Collembola > Symphypleona > Katiannidae > Sminthurinus > Sminthurinus signatus. The sequence continues at coordinate 8,743 of JABASP010002129.1, read as the reverse complement.
TGCAAACCTGTGAACCAGAGGAAATGAATTTTACACCTTTTATTTTAATTGTAGTACAGAAAGCAGAGCACAGGGTACAAATCACAGGTCATCAACATAATACAATGAAAATGAATCACTGCAAAAACAAATGGATAAAAAGTCAATTGTACGGTTAATTAATTTTAGGATGTTTTGTTACAACTACAATTCCGTTCAAGATTCAAGTACTGCGCAAAATGTACAATGTGTATAGTGTACACGGTTTTTGTTTAATTAATTGTTAGCATGTGTAATAATACGCATGTTGCATATGTGCTTTTGTTTTATACAAACAAAATACACGTTCCCCCTTTCAGGATGAATGTTTCATTAAAATGTGATTGTGTGTGTAATTAACAAATGAGCCTTTGGACTTGAGAAAATAGACAAGGAAACCATTGCGTAAACCAATGACCTGCTCTTGTATGACTTAAGTAAATTAATTCTCCAGGAAAACCCAGTGACCCCTGAAACCACTGGATTTTCTTGGTAAAAGTATTCAACTAGTTTACTATAACATGTGCAATGTACAATTCTTTTGTCCTGTAGATTGTATAAGCAGTTATAGTTACCTGTGTATAAACAAGAGGGACTGAGATCCAATCATACGAAATGAGTAGGCCACACTGACTACGGAATCTGTTCAATTCCTCCAGAATGGTTTTAACTGAGGAGTCGTCTCGTATTTTCCCTTCTTTTCTTGCTCGAGTCACTATACTGGCTGCCCTGTGAGTTTAATCAACACGTAATTACGTTAAAAAAAGTACAAATACGATAGTAACCGGAAATTTTACTACAAAAATCAAAATCACAATGATTAGACATTAGAATTACCAAACGATGGGGATCCAACTGGTATTGTATGAGACACACCGGTTGATTTCTTCAATAATCTCCTTCTCATTCTCCAGCAGCAGACCTTCAAGTGTTCAAATATAAAGATTTGAAATATTTACAAAGATTCATTATTAAATTAATTTTTACTTCTTTCTTGCTTAAAAGTACAAAAAACTCACCGCCTTCAACGAGATGCTCCAGAGTTGGAAACCTCCTTTTGATTTTTGGTGAAATCATAGAAAAGCACATGGTCATAGAAAGGACACAATACCGCATAATTGTCCGTCGTATTACTCGACCCTTCTCATCTTGACCCTGAATGCTCGCGGACACAAAGGTTGCTATAGAGTCTGTCCATGGTATCGTTTTGTACTGATCCCACCTGAATTCACATTCATATTTTGCATCAGCCATTCATAATTCATAGTTAATAGCATTAATAAAACAGAGGTTTGTTTTTTAAGTAATTAAATGTACATTAGAGAAAATCTCCTCTTTTTACCATCTTCCCACGACGATGGAGACGTAAAACCCCAGAATAAAACTGATGGGGATGAGATTTCCATACTGTCGACAGTATCTGACAATCTGCTCAAAAACGAGCTGTTGGTCTGAATCCAGACCATATCTGTAGAGTAAACTTAATGAGAAAAATATGGCAAGGAAGAGGCAGAGGTCAGGCCAAACCAACTTGTAAATACTCCCTTTCCACCTGAAAATATTTTATGAAAAAGAAACAAAGAAAAAAAATTTTATTTTGTAGACAGCCAACATTGGATACATAAAATTAGACAGTGATGGATTACTTAAATTATTACCCTGTTCAAAAGATATCAAGTGGATTATAAAAAAAACAAAGAGTACATATTCCATAAAATAGACCAGTCCAATTTCTAATACTCCCCTGTCCTAAGTCAAAAGAACTTGCAACTAAACTCTTTGACTCTTTCCTTTTTACACTCTTTTAAAACAAAATCAACTGTGTCGAGCTGATCTCAGAGGAGAATTTTGTATAGATTTCTACACTAAACACTGCACACTGTGCATTGAATACTGACTACTGACTACTGACAATGTGAGTACTAAACTGGGATGAAAGCAAATGCTGTCAGAGACAAATAACCTACAAATGTGCATTTTATCTCTTTTGAACATACAACATACAAATAGTCCAGTTCTTCTACAAGAGAAAGAGTCGGAGAAAATAGTATTAGACACAAGACACAAGACATAAAATAGAAACGGAGAGACAGTCAGTATTCTGAAGAAACACAAAGCCAGAAGAAGCAGAAGAAGAAAAAGAACAAGAAAGTAGACTGATAATACAGATTTATAGCAGGAAATGACCCTCTGTATCTCCATCCTACTAAAAGCCAGCCACTGGATTCGGATTCTAGAGACTAGAGACTGTATTCTATGCTTTAGCCCACAAATCCTGAAGCACACACTTTACGCACTAAATTCTAGGTCCTCGATACTGTACACTGGATTCGCACAAGAGTACACGAGTTTGAAATTGGAGCACACGCATATTATTGTGTGAATGACACTGCCTATTGTCTATTGTCTGTTGTAGACACTTCAGTTTTCCAAAATCTCCTCTCCATGACATTTCTTACTTCTCCCCAAAAAATAAAAGAGCACGACGATCTATCGATCCATCCACTAAATTTTAAACGGAATAAAATAAAATTAGCACGTAAAACTTACCTAAATAATAACTTGAGGAAGCATCCAAATCCTTTACACGAGGCTACTTCACCTACAAAAACAAAAACCAGGTCAAGTTAAATTAAATTACAATTTAAAGAATTATTCAAATGTTAAATAGTTTTAGCTTTTATTCTTTTAAGCTTGTACTTTTATCTTTTGTATTTTGTGTAACTTGCCTGTGTATGTGACGGTCATTGTGACAAACTAAAAACTAAATTAGTGGAATACTGAAAAACTAGTACTAGAAAATAAAAACGTCTGAAATTTGAGTCTTCGTTCTCCAATCCTCAAGAGAAGAATCAATAATCAGTATCTAAATTAAAACAAAAAATAATAAAAGTAGTTTTAAATTGCAAACAATTGTTTGATTACACATCACTCCTAAACTCACATGTAACTAACAATCAGTAAGTTTGTACAATGTACAATGTATGTAAAGGACGTCAAATTTAAAATGCCGGTCTGTCTTATTCTCACAACTCATGCATTGGTTTCTCGTCTCATGTCTGATTGAGCCATTACACTAGGTAATTTTACAAGTCAAACTAAACTAAACAAGGAATTCAAGAATTTAAGATTCAAGGGCAGACGAAAAATGTTTTACAAATTCTTTGTACACTCTGCACTCTCGAAACCGTGTAAAATTAAAGCTGACACTTAAATTCAAACACAAAGTGTCGTTTTATGAGTTTCGAAAGTGAAACTAAAATAATATTAATATTGAAGATACCTACTCTTTTCTAACGAGCGACAAGAGACAAGGGACAAGATTTTATGTGTACACACTACACACAAAAAGATGATGACGATGATGATGATGACAGTTATGAGCCATAAATCTTAAAGTGTCGAAAATGGAGGCAAAAAATGGTAACCGCGTCAAGACAATTTAAATACAATTTACAATGACAATGAGAGTCTTGAGTTTAAAGTTTTAAGTTTAGTTCTAGTTCTAGCTCTAGAGTTTAGAGTTTAGAGTTTGGAGTCTTCAGTCTCAAAGATGCTAATTACAACTAATTATATATTTCATGGCCATGATACTCATCCTCATCTTTACCGAAGCAAAAGCAAGAGAGTGGAGAGATGCGGAGTAAATGTTGATGAATAAGTAATAGAAAAAAAATCTGAGGGAAGACATGCAGCATCACACAAAACAACCAAACAGTCACGCAATTGCTTGAAATCTTATGTCGTACATATTACACCGTATACAAATATGTACATTTTAAGGAAATTTAACATTATATAGTTTTGTCTTAGGTTTTGACATTTCATTTCATCTTTCTATTATCTTTATTCATAAGTGTAGTGCTCAAGTATTAAATATATACAATACATAAAGATATCAAATACCTACAGAGGAAAATTTTATGCTTATTTTTATGTTCATATTGACATTCAATATTTTACGTGTATCTCCGAATTTGGAATGTCTGTACACATGTGGATATGTCCCCTTTTATTACTAATTAGTTTTAAACTATTAGTGTAGTTTGTGATGGAAGGATTTGACGTTTCGGATTTCGAATTTTCCTTGTGTTGACTTTAATTTTGAACTTTGACTTGGCTACTTTTTCATTCATATCTTTTTCATTCTGTATTTTACCAAGAGATTTTGTAACACAAATTTCCTTACGCCGCTTTGAGCCTTCAATTTAAAGTTTAAAGTAAAGTAAAAAGTAAAAGTGAAGCATTGAGGATTTAGAATTGACGGCTGATGATAAGATAATAAGCGCTCCGGATTTTATTCCGTACTCTTGTGACAGTAAAAAAATTAGTAGGTACTTTTACCACGGAATGGAACTGTTTTGGCTTTGAATTTGACGCGTCCCATTACAATTTACAAGATAAAAAACTTTTGTACTGTTGGAGCATTAACATTAACATCTCACTCACAAGTCAGTATCTTTTTCTATTTCTGTACAAGAAAATTGTAAATGTAAAATGTACTCGGTGAGAAAAGTCAGTAGTCAGTACATTAATAAAAATTCCAGTCGGATCGGGGGTTTTTCTCGCTCTTACACTTGATAAATGGAAAATGGCAAGGATTGTACATTGTACATGTAAATGGTGTAAGGGCGAAAATTGAAGAATGGAAATAAATGGAAATGAATGATGCTAATATTTGTGCAAAGTTTTCCTGTACGCGAATAAGAGAGAGATTATTAATTTACTGCACAGATTTATCCGTGCCACTTTCCGTGCTCCTTGTTCTTGATTCTTGGTTCTAGATTCTTGCACCATCCTCGTTCCTCGATGCTCGCGCAAAATAAATTTATGGAAAACAAGTTGATGCATTTTCTTCTTCAGGTTCACCTACTTCATCCTTCTTCATGCTATTGCAATACGCAATACACTGCACTCTCTCATCACTGGGTTTCGTGTTTTGTAGTTTGTGTCATTGTATTTCCGGAGTAGTGTTAATGCATACAGTGTAGGGTATACACTCTATTTTTAGAGATGCTGACTAGTACTTCTGCTACTGCTTCTTAAAATATACATATATTTACACGGTAGTTTTCTATTGAATTAATTAGTTGGTTCGATTTGGTTTGTTTTGGCCTGGGCTCCCTATTAATTCAACATGTTTACACGTGAGGCTCGAAGCTCGAGGCTCGAGTACATTGATATTTTATTTACTCATGTAAAATACATAAAGTACACAATGCACAATGTACTTATATGGCGTGATACGCATGATTAGTTTCAAGGCCGGTGTTTACAAACTATATTATGATTAGCTCTAGAATCTAGAATGTACTATTATATATATGAAGGAGTAGTAATAATAGTAATAGTAATTAGTCGTCATTTATTATTCTTATGACGTGGAGAAATCTTTCTACAGGTTGTAGATTGCACATGTTTTTTTAAGGTGGATGGAACAAAATTACCTGTAATTAACCTTTTTTAAAATGTGTGTATTATTTTTAAAATTTTAATTCCTTTGTATAGTTTTAAGTACAAGTATTTAAATTTGTCCAGTGTTCCAGTGTGGACCAGACGAGACGAGACCATGACCTTTGAAATCTCCACTGTTCATTTAATACTTCAAGTAAGACAGTGTCTGAGTGCTTTGTTCATTGTAAAATTACTACTGTCACTTTGAAGATTTCACTCAGAATCAGATACTATTAAATGTACAATGTATAGAGCTTGAATATATTTCTATATTATGTTCTGTTCTTATACATTAATTACCCAAAGTAGAAAGAAAGTAATGAATGAGGAAAGGGAAAGAAGAAAGAGACTGCATTATCCCTCCATTCATACATTTTGTATTATGTAGATGATACTTTCCTTTCTTGCGGCTGCAATTAACTAACCAGACAGAAAATTGTCTACTTTCTTCCCGGAAAAATCCTAGGTGAGTTTGGCTAATTAAAAGTGAAAGGTGTGTACAGCCACTAGCTATAGCGTCTAGCATCTTGTTTCTAGATTTATGTCGTCTTTATTCATATGTCCAGTGAATAACAATATGCTTAAATGCTCAACTTTCCAAGTTTCCAAGCTCTCAACTTTTCTCAAGTCTCAAGGTTTTTGGTGGCGGTGGTTATTTTAGTGAAAGGAAAATGTTCCTTGTGAATAAGTACTCTTACAAAGTTTTCAATTAGAGTTGTACTTTTCTTCTCCTTCACAGGACACAGTGAATAACACAGGTGTATTTGTAATTTGTACTACTGCATGTGGTAACAAGTAGCTATGCAAAGCATAATGTAAACGCTCATTCTAGATTCCAGATTCTAAATTCTAAATAATGTTATAATATAGTATTTTCAAAGTAAAAACAAAAGGAATAAATAGCAAAACAGGACAAAACAAAGTAAAACAACAGTTTCTTTGAAAAACAAACCGTATGTACACTATACCTTATACATTGTAGGTACATACATTACATAAACACCTTTGAAGTTTGAAAACTTTATTCATTCGTGTAAAATACAGTCTTTTTGTCTTGAGTCTACCGTACAAGTTCAAAAGTTGGACTCGTGTTTATCATTCCATGTAAATTATAATCTCTGTAAAAGCAGCGTCTGCAAATCTGAGTCGGAAACTTTGCGCATTTTCTTTACATGTCTACTTTTAGTAGTAATTAATTAATTAGTGTTCTTATTACTTAATAAAAATGGCTAATGCTAACTGCTAATATCAATGCTAATGACTGTGATCAGTTTTATTTGGTTATCAGATTACCATATCTGTGATGTCTGAAATGATTACAATGAATAGAGAATAGAGAGTACCTTCAATATTTAGTAAATCTTTCCTTTCCTCTCTTTACCACATGTTGATATTGATTTAAAATTTAAAATGAAACAGTGTTACGCAACTCTGAATTCTGGATTTAGATTTTGAAATCTGAGTCCTTGATTCTTATTGTTCCAAAAACCAACAATAATAATTACAATTTACCACATAGATATGACAACGGGCCAGTACTAAGCTAAAAGCTAAAAGCCATAAGCCATAAGGCTGACCACAGCTGCCTTTAGCATTTAATTATCAGGACACAATTGAGTACTTGCCACTTCCAGTTGTGGTGAGGCTGTTTTCTCACTATTTAGAAACCGCTAGATTGTGCATGGCACAAAGCTTATTCTAGATTCTAGATTCTAGATTTTATCAAATAGGTTCTAGATTCTAGATGACTTGGATTTTGCTTGCTGAATACTGAATACTCTCATCCAGTTTCAGTTTCAGATTTCCAAGCATACGGACAACATCAAACGAGAAAGCACAAACAACAAACAAATATAGCTTTGTTTGTCTAGATTTTAGATTTTAGAGCCCCCGAAAATGACAAGTTTTACCAAGTACAACTTTATTCATAATTTTAGCATGCTTTTGTGCACAATCCTACATCTCAAATACCTATTTCCATCTTTAATATTCACACCACGTTCAGTTACAACACAGACTGACCAAATACAAAAACAGGCAGGCAAGAAAATAGGGAAAACATTGGGAGATTTTGTGAATAAACTCATGTTGGACACAACACATTTTTAGAGTCGGCTTCGGTTTCGGCTTCGGATCTGAATGTGAATTTGTAAGAGAATATTCTCCTTTCCAGACTGCTCTTTTGATTTTCTCCCTAGAGAAAATCACCAAGGAAATAGGGCTGAACTTGTGAGTATGTAAATATTTTGCATATGTACATTGTACATGGTTTAAAGTGAGCTGGCAACTGAAACTGAAACGGGAAAATGGCAACTGATGAATTCTGTCCGTCTCCAAACTACCAACTACCAACTACAGATATATCTATGTATTATGTATCTTTGATATCGCTATCCCGCTCGCAATCTCTGTGTTTGTCATTGTCACGTATATTTTGTCGGGTTGAAAGGGAAAACTTTCCTTGTAAACTTTGATTTCATTAGTTGTAATTATCACAAGTTTAGTCTCCAACTGAATTTATCTATATGTAATATGGAGCTTTCTTAACATTCTCCACTCCACGCTCCATCATGCTTCATACTGTACACTTGATACTTGACCATGCACATTTTGTACAGGCAATCTAGGACCTAGGACTAACCAAAACCAACCTACCACAGTATTGATATTTAATTTGACTTTATGACCATGTACATACTCAAATGTATAAAGTACAAAGTACTATGTATAATGCACATGTTTGTATTTACTCTGGGCACATCCAAAATCCAAACTCCATTTAAACCAACTTTGTACTTTACTTTTAATTTTATTATGCCACTAATTATTATCAACCGCATAAATTATCATCGTCATCACAAGAAACTTGACACGGAATGGAAATGGAAATTCCATAAAGTCTGTAGTCTGTAGCCTGTATCTTTCTTCTTCAATAGCAGTGCCAGTGTTAGAAAAGATATCATGTAATATAAAACTCTCTGTAGATATACAGAATTTATAAATGTAGCCACGTATTTAATATTTATTTAGTCACCAACATCAGTGTTCAGTGTTTACTTTTACAGTGTAATACAAATAGAAAACCAGATGCACCGCACAGACCAATCAGAGTAATAGGAAAATCAATAAATGGATTGCATAATAATTATCTAAGAAAACAGAGATGAGTATCATGTTTCAATTTCAAAAGGCTGAGTCATCTACTAATATTCCATTTCCTATTTCCTATTCAAGATATTAAATCCACTGCATATTTTTGTTTTGTGATTTC
>JABASP010002128.1:0-22486 GCA_019776565.1 Sminthurinus signatus | reverse complement strand
AATGTGCCTGTTATACAACGACTTAACATTGATAATACATAGATTGATTCAAATTGATGTCAAATTAGTGATCCTGGTACTAAAGCTCTAATAAAAATAAAAAGTAAGCTGTAGTTAATATCTATCTGCTGAGCGGCTCAGGTGGAACTTTTTCTTTCATGGTAGTAAACAGTTTACTAAATACAGGATTTACACAACAAAGCATAGTAAAACTTGGTAATTTCTAATAGTGTGTGTTTGGATTTTATTTGTACCTGTAATTCGTAGGTATAATTCGTGATCCTAGATCAAGAATCAAAACAAGAATGATGGATCAGAGAAAGTAGGTACAAAATAAAAGGAACATAAAAAGATAAAAGTGGATCAAAACTCAAAACTCCATATTTTTCTTTGTCCCGATTCCAGTTTCAAGTTTCAAGACTCAAGGCTGAAAACTCAAGACTCAAGAGTCAAGAGCATCCAGTGCACAATTTATTTAATTTTATCGTATTTGTATTTTGTATTGTGTCTACAGTCCACATTCTAGCATTCTACACATGCACATGTGTACATAAATGGGATGATAGTGTTGCCAGTCGAATGGAGAAAATGGAGAAAAGAATGCAGAAAGTGACTACAGATGAGAGACATTCAATTCCGTGTAATGGGCAGCACTCACTATATGAATAAAAGATGACGACTCTTTCCCTTGACTTCCTCTCTCATCCTCAGCTTCATCCTCATGCTTTCTCTCCACTTTTTTCTTCCTCTGATTCCTATTCTCATGCTCATCCCATCTCCCGGATGTGAATGTAGAATAGAAAAGAGTCTACAGTCTACACTCTCCTCTCCTTTTCGTCTTCATCGTCTGGAATCTGAATCTGAATTTGGATCTGGATTTGGATTCTGTCTACATATGTGAATACATATTCGTACACTGAAAAAAAGCTTACTCTTGAATCTAGAATCTAGACTCAAAACTTGAGCATTGAAATCCAAATATGTATATATACGCAATATCCAACATCCAGTCCATGTTTCACAAAAATTGGAGACTTTGAGATTTGGAGTTGAGACTGTACATGAATTGAGATGGATTTAAATTTTTTCCCAGTTTCTCTAGCTCGTATTTTGAAATCTCCTGTATGCAGAATGCAGAATGTACAATGTGTAGGCAAACTACATTCTACATTCTACATTCCACATCTCCGCTCATGATAGACGCTGAAAGTCAAATCAAGCTGCAAGTAAAAGGAAAAAGAGGGAGAAAACGAGATTGAGGCTGAAAAGGAGTGTATGGCATAGAGAAAAGAAAAGAAGGAGCAAAGAAGGGAACATAGTCGAAAAGTTGAGACTCGAGACTCGAGTCTCGAGATTTGAGAGGACTTAAACTGAGAAAAAACATGACACATAACTATGCAAACAAAGTAAATATGGATGGATGTATCTACAATCTACAATCTGCTATCTACTTATGTCAGGGTACGATTCTGGAATCTGGAATCTGGAATTTGGAATCTGGAGTCTGGATTTTGTATGTGAATGAGAATGTGGAAGTGAATGTTATCTTCATATTTGCTTCCTCTTTTTTTTACTAAAATGTGTAGAATGTGCATAGAATCTAGACTTTAGATTTTGATTGTGATTGTACATGTGAAAATACTTGTGTGTCTGTGTAGTGTATCTGTTTTTTATCCTATATAAAAACAGATATTTCATTCTTCATTCCATATTTATTTTATCCCCAAAGAGACGCCGTCATTTAATTTTTTTTTCTGTCTTCCCTCGTTCCACACTTGACTCTTTTCTCCATATTCCATATCTTCTACCCATTCCATATTCTATCCAAATCGGCTGGAACTGGCAAAGCTCTTCCCAAAATTGTGAAAGATTGTAGCTGGAAAAAATAGGACAAGAAAGAAAGAAAACAAAAGTCAAGTCAGGTTCCAAAACAAATTCTAAATCCATGCATTCCTATCCCTTCGACCACTGTAAATCTTAAGTAGCATTTGTATTTTGTATATGTATAAAAAGTCTTTGCTGGTTGCTGGTTGAGGGCTGAGTAGACAAGGATTTTGGTGCATGTTGAAATGATTTTAAAATTTAATAACCTTATTCTTTTTTCTTTACAGTGAGCAAAACTACATATTACATATTACATGTCTAAAATATACTTTGTTTACTGTTTACTGTAGAATGTAAAATGTACAAGGCACAAGTATATCTGTATTTTCGGCAGTAGCCTGAGAGAAGAAATAAATGTCTCTTACCTGCAGCACTGTACTTGAGCCAACTTCCCAATGGAGTCACAATGGCCGTACTATTATCCTCCGATGAGTATTGGAGAGCCTGTAAAGGGACAAAAAGATAGATACACTCTCTTAGTTTGAATAGGAAATAGAAAACATCCATTTTCTCTGATTCGATTCTTTATACAAAACACATGTATAATGTACATTGTACATTGTACATGTCCACAAAGGACTACACATCAAGGATCAAGGATCTGGAATCTAGAATCTAGATTCTAGAATCAAGAGAAATTTACTATCTATCTACTTTTGACTATCTACTCGCTGAGTGGATTACACTGTACTCTGTACATTGCACAAGGATCAATTTGACTTGTTTCACTGTTCACTATACTCGTAGGCTCTCTTTGTTTTTCTTTTAGTCAATAGAAAATAGGACAGCTTCATGTTTCATGTTCCATATATGTATACATATTATATGAAAATATATGAACATTGGATGTTGGGCATTGGACATTTGACATGGAAATGTAAGAATAAAAACAAAACCACCGCACCGCAAAGAAGCTACAAAGAGACCTCATTTCCCTGACTTGGTCACTCCATCAAGACTCAAGACACAAAGAGCTGAATAACAACCTAATGGACAACTTTGAGTGTAGATGGAGATAAAGACGAAAGTTGAAACAATACAGTGATACGGTGAACCACACTATATTTTCTATATTATTGTATGCTCCATGTACAATGTACAATGTACAAGCATTATAAGCACTAAGAATATTGTACACTGGACACTGGACACACTTAGCTGATTAAACTGCTCTTGTAAATGTTGAGTTGGATTAGACATTAGACATTATAGAACATTATGCACAGCGGATAATAACGACAAGTCTCTTTATTTATTCAGTGAGTCGCCACCGAATTGTAGAATGGCAAAGAGCAAAGAACAAAAAAAGAAACGCAAACGGGAGTGTACAAAATAAAAATAAAAAGACATGTGTAAAATGATAATAAATGCATAAAATGTACAAAATACAAAAGCAGCAAAAGATTCAAACACGAAATGTAAAAAGTATAACAAGAATCAGTACAGTTCAGTGTAGTAGCTATTTAATTTAACCTTATTTTATAAGCTATAAATGAATTAGTATTCAATAAGGAACATTGAAAAGCATCAGTTTTTTCAAATCCTCATGAGTCATGACAAACATGACAAATTTATTGCTGAATATAAAATATAATGGAATAAAGAGATAAAAATAGATAATAAATAGTAATCATAGACGTGTATTTGTATTTGGTACTCTGACATTTGACCTTTGACCTAGAAAGGTCAACGTGAAAAGCATTTTGTGTCTATAAGACAAATGCACTGTATTTATAAACCTATTGAAATTTAATATTGAAAGGTTAATTAATTATTGTTATTACCGTATCAGTCAAAAGATGAGCAGCTTCTCCTGGTTCTTGTGCTTGTTTAACCGTTTCGATGATTTCCTTGTCCGTCATGACATTGTTAATGCCGTCCGTTGTTAAAACCAAAAAGGAATCTCGGGAATGATTTATATTCATGAGACGAACTTCCGGTTCCGCACTAACTCCAAATCGCTTTAGTTCAAGGTCCCCAATGCTACGTGTCATGTTGAGTCGCTCGTTCACACGATCATTCTTCACTCGACCACCAGACTTTTCAATTCTCCTCTGTTTTTGGCAAAAATAATAAACAAATAGGGGTAAAGAATCTATATGATTGTTTGAAATACTTTTGTACAAACTTCACTTTAGTTTTTAGATAAAAATATGTACCGCAAGCTAATAAATCATGTGCAATGTAAAATTTACAGTAGAAAAAACAACGCTGTGTACTTTTAACTTTAAAGCAGGCAAAAAAGCCTTTCTTAAGAATAAACTTGCTCTTTCGCATTAATGAAAAGGGGTTTAATTACAAGTTATAAAAAATACATGCATAAAAATTAAAAAAACAATGTACAATGTACAGACGCAGATGAATGTTGAAGCTATAATTTTTCATGACAGTTGCTGAAATATTTTAGCCGGTTGTTTTGTACGGTTCTCTCTAAAACTTGGCACTGAGAGCTGAGACACTGAACTAAAATCCTATGTTTTAAAACCATCTATTATGATTTTTACAAGCACAATTTTAAGTGCAGCTTATCCATATCCATTATCCATGAACATAAAAACAGGCTCGAGAAAATGTGTTAATTTACAAACATTTACAAAGAAGGGGAAAATGTATAATTTTATCCATTAGCAAAATGAATTTCTTTTTTTTCAGCTCTCAACTATAAAAATAGATTTATTGCAAAAACTATAAAAAAAGTCACAACTCAAAGCTGAATTTGCAAATATCTACATTCCGTTGGATTTTTCTCCCGAATTTTATAGCATGCAGACTTTCATGGATAATGAAGAAAATGAAAGTATTATTTACGTTTTACGTCTGCTGCAGCTTGCAGTATTTTTAATTTTTTCTTCTACAAAACTCAACACTCGAGATGAAAGTTCTTGTACAAGGTACTTTATACATTTTTCATATTCATATTTACTTGCTTAAAAACAGAAAACAGAATGATTGTAGACTGTAGATAAGACAATTTTCTCTTGTTTTGGTGTTTAGCCATTTTATCAAGTTCATTTTTAATTTGGAAAGCATTTACTGATTCTAGAGGCGGAAATCCCTGTAAGGTATTTTCAAAATCTATATCTATACAAAATTGTCTATTCAAAGTCTAAACTCTAAGCTCGAAATTGTCTACTTCAAAATGAGTCTATTCTTTTCCAAAAGATCCAAAAGATTCCAAAGACTAAAGAACTGCTTCTGGATTCTTGATTCTTGAATTGATTTAAAATGAGGATTTAATCGGATAATCTAAATTCACTCTGTCATGAAAGAAAAAACCTCAAATTGATTCTAAATCGATTACGTTCAAGTTCAGTTGGAGCATGAAAAAAAATACTGTAATAACATGACGGCAGTTTAAGTTGAAAGTTGAAAGGACCGACAAGATAAGAAAAGAAAAGAAAAGAAAGGGAAAGAAGAAAAGAGAGATGAAGAGAATATCAAAAAAAAGAAAGAAAGAAACAAAGAAAGGAGGATTGAAAATTTGTATGGGTCTCCATACTTTTTCAGTAATCAGACTCGGCACGTGATCTGTAGTGAGCTTCCGCGGTTCTCCAGATCTACAGAGAATTGCTCGACTGTCTCCGCAATGACCAACCGCCAATTTTGTACTGTCCTGTAGAAGAACTACCGTGGCTGTGCAACCAGAACTGTCTGATGCTTCAGATCCTAGAAAAAAAGAAGATAGAAAAAAAAGATTAAGTGCACTGGAGAAGAAAAGAAACTCTTTGTGTCTTTGTTTAAAACTTTATACTTAATACACTACGAATGTCATTTTTTTGTTGGTAATTGATACTACTGAAAACTGAATTTACATTGTACATCCTGATAAACAAGGACATCTTTTTCACTGTTTAAATAAATCAACTCAAAATTCTATGACCAGTGCAAGAATAAAGGCAAAAATACAACAAAAAAGTCAGTATATTTTCCATGATAATAAATAATAAAACTCAAAACCATTATGTATGATTTTTCTCCAACTCCCGTTTTCAGCAAAAGAGGTCATAGATATTTTCACATTTATTCATTTAACCTTTAATTTACTTTTTTGATACGGATATGATGGATATGCCGAAATCTGTAATGAATCGTGGAGCCTGGAAATTCTCTGTGTGTGTCTGATGACTGGAAAATTCCCAAAATAATTGTGTCCATTTCATGTGGAGTAATGTGTGTATTTGGTATTTTAAATTTTAAATTGCCTTCAAAAGCCACATCACACATATCACCCATGTCAAAATCAAATACCGTATTTTCATGCTCTCTACACGCCACACTCCTTCTTGTTCCCCGTTACTTTCCCCAACAACCATACTTGAAATATCATAGTTTAAATGGTGTCACATAATGAAAAACCGGTAACACGTACGCCTAACCACATCTAACAACCACCACTCGCACTGACACTCTCCCTTTGACAAATACAAAGAATCACCACCCTTTCGACTTTTGACTTTTGACTGGGGTGAGAACAAAGCTGGAGAATTTTATCTGTACAAGCTCCTGGTTTAATCAAAAATCAGGATACTTTCAAAAGGTTCAAAAGGAGACTCAGTTTCTAATTTCACATCACAAACATCTACCATCTACCATATGTATACATAATACATAGTCTTCACCGCGTCAAATACCATGTTAATTTCAGCGAGTGCACAGCTTGTTGAAGTTTACTTTAATTATCGGAATTTTACATGGAGTATCCTCCTCAAACTTTTATATTTTTAATTACTAGTACATGGAAAATATCAAAACACCCCACAACTTGTGCACGAAATACGAATGCGAAATAGAAATAATAAAGTAAAAAAATTCTCACTTTGTGACGATTTTATATCGCCTTGAAAGCATAAATGCTTTAGGTTCCCGATGCGAAGCTGACTATAAAAGTATCATGTCTGTCCACCGTCATACAACTCCTGCCGTGTATATAAAACGAGTTCTTAGAGCTTGATTAATATAAATATGTATACATGAGCCATCTAGCGGACAAATGGGGAATATGTAGTTTCAAAGTTTCCGCTAGGTAGTAACACTAAGGCGTTCTAAAGTAACCCGCTAGGTAGTAACACTAAGGCGTTCTAAAGTAACCCGCTAGGTAGTAACACTAAGGCGTTCTAAAGTAACCCGCTAGGTGGTACCATTTAGGAGTTCAAAAGTTACCCGCTAGGTGGCTAATTGGTAAGAGACGGACGCACGGACGGACAGATAGGCTATTACAATAGGCAGCTTTGCTTCCTAAACACTAAAGTTGTTGCAAAGGTTCAAGTCAAAGTCAAAGAGTTATAATAATATTATGCCGCACATTCTTAACAAACGTTATGAAAATGTTTAGTCAAAGGTCAAAGTTCAAAGGACAAACCCAAAGAAATGTCTTTGCCTTTTGACTTTCGACTAAAATGTAAACTTTTTTCCTTTAAAGTTTAAAGGGTGCACTCTGCGTTTGTATTTTGTATAAACCCAAACTAAAGCTTTTCACATCATAGAAAGTAGAGAGTAGAAAGCAGAAAGCAGGTGAGTTGACATGTGTGTCAGTGAAAGCTTCACCAGAAAGGAAGCCCAATACGAAGAAGAAGAAGAATCGAGAAAAAGTCGAGGATGATAGCTGTTAAACGGAACGACGACACATTTTCACGCTAGTTTTTGAAGCAGGAAGGCAATTTCATGGAACGGCTTTTATATCTACAATGTTCACTGTTCACTGTTCACTTTTCAATGTTCAGTGAATATAGCTTTCAGTTTTGGCTCATAGCCTTTCCAATATCCAACATTCAACATATATACAATATATAAAGGTTAGACATTATACATTAGACGTGCTACAGCATGAACCTTGTTAAAGACTCGGAAGAGAAAATGATGGAGCCAATAGCATCAACAGTAGTGGTCGTAGCAGTAGCTGCAGATGTCGTCACCCTGTTAAATTCTGATCATGAGTGTTCGTCCGCCGTCGACACTTTGGAAAGATTTAACCATCAAAGTCGCTGGGCGAATGAATTGAGGTGAGGTGTGACAAACAGTTTTGTAATGGCACACACCGTCTCCGTCTCCGTCTTCAAGTCTTCAAGTACCTTCGTCTTTCTAGTTTCTAGTCTAGTCATCTAGTCATCTTGCCTTTCTTTTGGTTCGTCTTGGATCTTGAAGAACTCCAGACGCCACAGTGAACCACTGCAATTCAGCGGATATGTGAGGCTCCAGACTCCAGACTTCAGACTCTAGACTCTAGACTCAAGACTCACTCCTTCTCAATTCAAGTCCATAACATCCATCCAATGAGATGGTTTAATTCTCATAAAAGCAACGCGGCAACCAGTGTAATGTTATAACGAGTCCATTGAGGATACATTTCATTTTGAACCAGGTCCTGTATACATATATAGATATTGTATATTCTAGATTCTAGATTCGAGGTCTACTGTTATTTTTATAGAGGTGGATGTAAAAGAGTTGGCTCTTTATTGAATGTACCAATTTATTACCAATAGCTGGTACTGATAAACGAGGCTTTACTCTGTATACTCTAGACTCTATATTTTCTATAATGTGCGTACTACATAGATGGTGTGAATAGCCCTTATCCTTCTTTTACCGTTTACCTTTTAGACTTGAAGGACTTTGAGGGGAAACCAATTTTCGATTGTTGCATTTAATAGCATATACTGAACGGTGTTGAATTGGTCACCTTTTTACTTTTCACTTTGCTTTCTCCTGATCATGAAATTCATGTCCCTAATAATTCCAATGTTTTGTTGCCTTATGGTCACTTTCTTTTATCCGTATTTAAGTGTCCAGTTTTCTACAATAATGGATTCGTCGTTTTGTGTCGATTTTTGATTTCCCAATTCGATATTCTGTTACATTATGTATAAACATTAATTTTAGATAGATATTTGATTTCTGATTTACTTTATAAATTCCATAAAATGACTGTATAAATATCTACAATCTACACAGATCTCTTTATTTTTGTAATAATATTTTTAAATAAGTCAGTCTAAAGTGAACTACATTCATATTGACAATTGACATGGTTGCATCAAAGGTATCAATGAAAAGAATCTAATTAAATTTTAAGAAACCCTGTGAATACTCAGGACATCAAATCAAGTTCATTACCACTAGTAGTAGTTAATGGCGAATTTCTTTAGTGCAATGAACAAAAGGAAACATGCAAAAGGTTGGAAATTTGAAAGGACATTTGGATTATAGAAAAAGGACGACAAATTTTCATCAGTTTGATCGCTTTGATCTACCCTGTACCTTAAAAATTGTTCTCATTTCTTTAATAAAATTATTTCTACTTTGGAGTTGAAGATATTTCCTATATTTTCTCATTTCTTTGTATTTCATATCTTAATATCTTTATTTCTCTGTTCCTTTTCATTGATTTTTATACCACTATATGTATGAATTCATACAAAATACAAGTGCATAGCATACCTTTAAAAGCCTTGCACCCGTGTTCAAATACTTTATTTAAAAGCCACTAGTTTGTTATTTTATGTATGCAGTATACCGTCGTGAATTTGTTAATTGTAAACTACAGTGACATTCCAAACCCTATCCAAAATTTAGGTATGAATTATGAATACATTCACCATTAAAAACTTGAGTATACAGAAATATGAGTCCTGGAACTAAAAATTGAAAAAGAAGACGGATTTTTCCGAAATTATTCCCAACTACCAACATAATGAATTGAGAATCGAGAATCGTTTACGACTTCATTATATTGCACATGGTGCACTGAACTTGTATGGGAATGAAAATTCAGATTCATATTGAAAGTCACAGTCACAGTCAAAGTCAAACACCATTGATTTTGGTTATCAAAGCTTCTTTGTATTATTCTAAATACCATGTACACACTACACACATTATACATAAAGGACGCAAGATGCATATTGCATATTATACTTTATTACACTGTACAAAGACAATTATAAAAAGAGTATAAATATATTTTAATGATTGAGTTTTGAAGCTCCGTTCATATTATCCCAATAGTGGTCGTCGTAGTCGTTGTGAGACTTTCAAGTACATGAGTGATTTGTACAGGAACTATAAACGATTCACTATTCATTGTCTGTTTATTCATTCTCAATTATGGACACCACAAGAGCTTGTGTGCGTTTGGTGTTTACATTTTACGTTATACACAGAAACCCATCAACATAATATATCCGATGGGAATGAGGTGATGACTGACACAAGCATGAATAGCTCTTTATTTCTTTTGTCACTTTCCATTTACAATTGATATATGTAAACGTATGTGTGTACCTGTAAATAATTAAAGATGACACGGTGAAAATGGACAATTTATCTTTTTGTCCATTGTAAATTGTACTCGGTACATGCAGTGTCATTTGTAAAGTACACTTTATACATGATGTATGCGTAATTTTTTTAGCAGGTCTATTTGTCACAGTACTCCATCCTCAATATTCAATATGCTTTCAGTCTTTTGTACTCTTAAAGAGCTGTGAATATTTCTAGCAAATACCAAATAGTAAGTAGCCTTCATTTTGTTCTTTTTCTATTTCATTCGTTCTATTCCTTTTTTCTTCAATAAAATTGAAAATCAAAAGGAAAATAGCCATTGAAAAGGGACTAAAGTAAGAACCTTAAAAAAACTGAACTTTTTGAAGCTCCAGTAGAAAACTGTATATTTTCCCAGGCCTTTTCATTATTAAAATATAAAAGTGAAAATGAAATGAAACAAGAATGCTATAAGTTGTAAATCAAGGACGAAACTGGCGACTTTTGAATTTTTTTGTAAGTAAAAACTTCACATGAACTCAAGTTACAAGAAAAGACCAGTTACTGTCACATGTATTTTACGATTGATGACAGAATCTTTCATTTGATAATACAATATTATGCTGAGTGTTCATTTAACTGTGTACATACTAAATGCATTTGTGCGTCTATGGAAAGATCGTGAAAGAATAGATCGTGTTTCATAGTAAAAATCCAAAATAATGCCCAAAAAGATGAATCATCCTTTAGTAAATAGGAACAGTACATTTTGAAAATTTAAAATTCAAAGCCTGAGAGAGTGAAGTGGGAGACAGAGAAACTCATAAAGATTTATTTACAGATTTCCAGCATTTTAAATTTCAAGTCTAAACTTAAAGCTAAAAAGTTGCATTGGAAATAAGAAAGTATAGGCACGCTTTATACATTTTTTTTACCCATTTTCTTTCTTTCTTTTTTTCTTAAGATGCTGCGACGATAGATCTCAAATAAGCGACAAGACAAAATACATGAAAATTCGTGCTGAAATCTCTATGTACCCTGGTATTAAGAACGAATGATGTTTTCGTGAGCCTAAATCCTTCAAAGTAGTATTTTACTTTTAATAGATGTACTCATGTAATAAATTGTAGATTTTGCAGTTTATTCTTACCTTTTCGATTAGCCATGTACCATGCAGCAAAGGCATTGTTGACATCCAGAAACGCATTATGAAGTACAGAAGAGAGATCCAACTCTTTTGAATCCTCCATTTCCATCATTTTCCGTTCAATCCAATACGTAACATGCTTCGGCATCTCTCTAGCACCTATACAAACAAAAGTCAAAGACAAAAGTCATGAACAAAATATTCTTACCATAAATAATAAATAATGATATTGATTTTTTTGTTGAAAAGCTAAAGAAATCTGTATAAATTTTAGGATAAAAAAGTAAAATATTTTAATGTATTACAAAAAGCTGAACAGTCTAGTCCACCATGACCATCAAAAACGGCCCAGTAGAGGACAGAAGGGAGGAAAGGAGAGGTGGCTTGACTCATGGATTGTATATCTAACTCCTGCATTCCATATTGATCCTCTTGAGTTGCCCTCCGACCTTTCACACTACTCGCTCCTATAGAGGAAGCCAAAACTTTTGGGATGGGTTTTCCATGAGCTATACTTTTATCAATAATGAGAGGGAGGGCGGATGTCGAGTCCCAAGTTCCAAAGGCATCAAAATCCTTTGATTTTCTTGAAGAGGAGGCAGAGGAAGTAAATGAAGATGACTGTTGACTTTTCCTTTTAAACAGGCTTGATTTCCTACTAGTCCAACCTGCATTTGTCGAAATGGTGCTATGAGTCGAGTACAAAAAAGAAGCTGCTGCTGCTGATGATGATGATGATGAACAAGACGAAAAAGAATTTGAACCAAATGATCTAAACGGAACTTGAGTAGGAACAAAAACATGTGTAGAAACAAGAGAAGAAAAAAGGGCAGATGGAAAAGTTTTTTGTGCAAAGACAAAAGGTTTTTTTGCCCTCGAGGTGATCAGTGTCTCTGGTTCTGTCCGTGCTGAGATAAGTTTTTGGTTAGAATTCGACTTGGACTTGGACTTGAAGTTGGAGTTGGATTTGGAGTTGGAGTTGGAGTTGGAGTCGAAGTCGGATTTGAGGCTGGGATTGAAGTTGGATTTAGGATCGGAGGTGTTGAAAGTAATACTGTTTGACTCTAAAGTCAAAGGCACCGTCGCTAGAAGCTGTGTCTTCGGCATCCAAGTCCACATAGACATGGACATGGACATTGACATCCTCCTCGTTGTCATCATACTCATTCTTTCATTCTTTACACTTCGGCTCTGACTTTGACTTTGACTTTGATTTTGACTTTGACTTTTTACACACGTGCCACCACCAACAATTTTATGACCATTACGCGAAACATGGGTTATTCGAATCATTCCAGGGCTTCCTAATACTACGATCCCACATCCAGCTGTTGCTAATCCCAGCTTCAACCTTCTACAAGATCCCATAAGTCTTCCAAGACACAGACCATTGTCCATTTCTTCTTCTTATTTTTCTTCTTTTTCTTGTCCTCTTTGGGCTGGAGCTTTAAATTTGAATTTGAATTCCAATTCAAATTTGACTTGTAGTTTTGAAGCAACAAGGAGTTTTCTTCTAACACTCAATCCTCAATCTTCAACTCACAGCATTCATCAGTGAGTTGGAAAATATTTCATAAAAACACCGCTATACCTGAAAAATATAAAAGTAGATAAAATCCTTATTATTATTCTTCTTATTTTGTAGTGGAAACTCATGCATAGGTAAATACTAAATACGCAGGGTAAATTGTGTACACACGGTATGCCTTGGATTTATTTACCTATGCAAAATATAATAAGTCAACTAGAGTCTAGAGTCTAGAGCCTAGAGAATAAAAGTAAGTAAAAGTAAGCACCTCACTCACTTTATATTTCAACGCCATGAGCGGCATCACACAATTTCAATTTTGATTTAAATTTTAAGCTTTGTACTTAATACTTATAGCTTTTAAGCTTAGTAGTTTACAGTTTACAGTGTACATTTCACAATGGACAAGTTTATATAAAGTACGATATACACACAGATGCTCTGGGAAATCCTACTACAGTAAATGTAATATGTAGTGTGGAACATGTAGAATATAGAATGTAGATAGTAGAATATATATATATATATAAGTATACTTAACAGGAATAATGAAAAAGGTACGGAGACAAAATATGTAAAAAGCTTCAAATTTACACATCCTAATTCAGCATTTAGAATTCAGAATTCAAGTTGAAAAGTTGACTCTTTCATCTACTCAGCATTCAACACTTTTCCCTAGAAGACTGTCGACTGTCGACACTGTAAAAGAACTTAAAGCTTACTCTTTACTATTCAAAACTATTTCCTCTTATTATACTCATACAGCTTACAGCGTGCATTTTGTATGTGGTTATATTCCGTGAGTGTGTAAAAGGTAAAAGGTAAAGGTTGCCGAGATGTCATTTATAATACATGCATATGTACGTGTATGTATATTTATATCTACATCTGTAAACTGTAAATGGATGGAAAATGGAAAATGGAAACCTACAAATTTAACAGAGAAAAGAGAAGCTTCAAAAGATTGAAAATGTACAAAGTTTTCTCTCACTCTGTCCTGCTCACTTTTCCCTTTTCCCTCATGTTTGCAAAACTTCAACTCACTCACCCTCTTCTTCTTTCCTACATCATGTACCTCACACGTAAAAACTAAAACCTAAAACCTAAAACATACACATAGATATTGATGTGGTAAGTGTTCAGTGTTCAGTGTTCAGTGTACATCAATTGAATAAAAGTTGGTCGATTCATGTTTATACTTGATAGTTTGTACTGGATGCTGATTCTCGAGTCTGGATGGGAATTTAGTTTAGAGGAAAACGGTATCTGCGGCATTCTGGCATTCACATTTTGAAGTGCTGAAGTGCTAATACTTTGAATTTTGAATATTCTATATACTTTTACAAACTATGTGACTTTTCATTCCCCGAGAAACGCTTTCAGTGTAGTTTATATTACTATTCTACATAAAACATAAACCTGTCCTCTTACACCTTTTCTCACTGATTTTGCTTCCTGGAAAAGCTTTGACAGTAGACATTATACATTAGACAGTTGTCAAATGTACATAAAAGCAACAAGAAAAGAAAATTCGCATTCGTTTTTTTTGGAAAATATCACATTTTTGAGATGGCTGAAAAATCAAACCATTCATAAATAATAAATAATAAATACTTTTTGTCGGCCGCAAAAATGCTTTTTTATTTTGTTATTATTTTACTTTTTAGCCAGTGTCAGGTTTAATTCGTGACAGATTAAGATGTGAAGAAAAAAGTACTTTTATTTTTGTATTCTGTACTTTTGTATTCTGTATATCATGCACTTGTTGTCACTCTCCTTTTCATTTCTTTCTCATTAGGTTCCGAGTTGTTGTAGTGTGAGCCATCCAGCATCCAAATCCAAATCCAAAGCCAACCTCCAAGCAGTATACGAATAACACTATTATATTATATTTTTTTTGTGAAAGGAATTTGATGTAAAGGATCCGACAGAAAAAGAGCAGAGCAGAGCGGAGTGTGAGCTGTTGCTCTTGCTGCTGTGCATTAAGCATTAAGCGTTGAGAGTTGAGAATTAAGCATTAGAGCACATTAGTGTCTTTTTTTTACATTCCTCATTCCATTGTGTACATGTACTGTGTAAACAAAGAGAAAAAGTAAGAAGATGTAAAAAAAGAAGAAAAAAAAGATGTGTGTCGGGTCCAGATTGTAAGCTTAATGAATTAAAATAACACTTTTTATTTTTTCCACAGTCTTAAAACTCGCTCACTCCACTCACAAAACTCACAAACTCATACTCTTTTACACGCAAACTGGATGTGTGAAAAGTCTGGATATTGTATATATTGTGCGTGTGCATGTGTTGTGCAGATAGAAGATAGATGAGTTTGTACATTGTACATTGTATACAGATAGTTTTTAGGTGGAGTCGCACGCATATTCAGTATTACGTATAATACGAAATGTCATCCAGGAGGGTAAAAGAAAGGAAAGAAAAAACAACATGACAAGTCTACATATATTGTATATGACTGGGCACAATCTCTTCTTATTTAATCTGTATGTACAATGTACATTGTACATGTATATCAAGACTCGAAACTGTAGAATTTAGAGTGTAGATTGTACATTGTGGATGCATATTATATTGTCTACTGTCAGCCTTTTCCTTCCAGAATCACGACTCTGCTATAAAATGGAAGAGTGTGTAAATTTTAAATGAAATAATAAAATCTGACATGCTTTCTTCACCGACTTCTTCTAGAGTCTTCTTCTACAGTCTACACATGTATACTTGTGTTGCGTACACAGAAGTAGAAAGTGTACAAAGAAGGAGAAGTTGAAGTTGAATACTACAGACATTTGAGATTTTACGGCTAAAATCTCCAGTCTGGAATCTGGAATTTTGGAACTAGAAAAGTCACTCTGCCAATTTTTTTCGCCAAACTTGATCATATTACGTGTTGAGTATTTCACACACACACACAAATAAATGTATCTAACATCTTTTTCATACAGCTCGTTCCCTATTTAGTATTCAGTATGCTGAACTTATACATGCAGAATTCATGATCCAGTTGACAGTAGTGAAGAGTGAAGATAAAGGGAAAAGGTCGCGGTGGAGAAAATGAAAATGAAAGAAAGAGAGAGAGAGAAATTGCAGAAAAAATCCTCCAGGCATTTATCCCACATCCCAATTTTCCTATTTACTATTTACAAGTCAAAGAAATAAATTTGAACGTGTAAAGAAAAAGTAAGGGGAGTGAGCAAAGTTTGATGTTTGTTCATATCCCATATTCTAGAATCTAGATTCCTTATTCCATATGCTTTTGTAGATACATTTCGTGGGTCATCTTTTCAAAACGTAGTAGCTCACGTTAAAGATGTAGGCTTTGACCGTTTACGTTTTTGAACGTAAACGGTCAAAGCCTACATCTTTAACGTGAGCTACTATTTAAAGATGTAGGCTTTGACCCTTTACGTTTTGAAAAGATCACCCACGACTTGTACATTGTACATGTAAAAGTAGACACGCACTCACGTACACACTCCACTCCAGTCCAGTTCAGTCCAGTTGAGTTCAGTCATGTGTGTTTTCTGTAGATTGTAGATTATCTGGACTTTTTATGGTAAATGTACAATGTAAATAACAACAAATTTGCAGAGTTGCCCATCTTCCAGGTTCCATATTCCATTCTACGTCCTCTCTGACTCATGTATACATGTATTGTATATTTCATATTGCAGGAATGAGAATGAATGTTTGAGGGAGACGAAATGAGATGTATATAAATGTTGTATGTGCTTTCTGCTTTCTACTTTCTGTTTTGTGGTACATTTCCATTTTCCATACTTTCATACTTTGATATTTCCATATTTTTCATATTCTACATATTTTAGTCGTATACATTTATACATTTATTCAAAACACAAGATTTACTCGGCCCCTCCAACTTTCAACATTTACCACAACACACAAATGTAGATAAAACACTACTGACGACTCACTACTCACTACATGTTACGTGTACTGGCAGCTGGAACTGGAACTGAAACTGGAAAATGGCAACTGGTAAGGCTACCAATAATAATGTTACATAATATTAGGAATGTGTATGAGGGAACAAATTCTACAGCCTAGATTCTAGTTTCTAGATCCCAAATCCTGGGCTTCTTCTCTCCCATACATGTTTACATGACATTTCCTATTTCGTATTTCACGTTTGTTCCTTTCCTCCATTTTTTGATTATCATACCATATCGTCCCGTGTCCCACATCCCACATGATAAAATATCATATTTGCCGTTTTCTCTTTCCCATTTCCCATAGTCAGCATTTACAACTTACAACTTATAGCCTTTCCACTTTCGACAATATGCATAAAAATATAAGCTCGATTCTCAGTTCTCAATCCTCAATTTACACATTCAGCATTCAGCGTCCATGTGTAATGTGTAGGTTTCTAGACTCTAGACTCTAGATTCTAGATGGTAGATTCAAGTATAAAAAAAATCCAACATCCAACATCTAGTAGCTGGCCAATCTAATGTAAAGGCAAATCAGTCCAGTATGATGATCACCATCATCATCATCATCGTCATCAATGCTCATACGAGCAGAACAGACTTTGCCCACTTTTTTATCGTCTATCCAAAGTCGGACGGGAAAAGAAGGCAAAAAATACATGTAGAAATAGTAGGAGCCGGATTGTACAAACTATATGCACAAAAACATGAAGGCATTTGTTCGCTTCCATCTTCCATCTTCCAACTTCAATCTTCAATCTATATCTCCTCCTCCTAATCAGCACATATAAAACATTCAAATTTGATGTACAAATACATACAGAACGTGGTGGAGAGACGAGAATCGACAGTCAAAAGTATAAAGTCAAAAGTCGAAAGAGAACTGTACACTGTAGACTGTAGACTGTAGATAGAAAAAGAGAAAAGAGCAAGTCAAAAGTCACAGACGTCAAGTCAGACTTTTCTTTAGCTGTGAATATTGATAAAATGCTTACGTTCTACAATGTACAATGTACACTTGTTTGATTTGCATACATCACATGTAGTAGTGCAAATTTGCTCGGATAGAGTCCGTTCCTTCCACAGTAAAAAAGGATAGAGTAATAGCTTAGCGCTGATTAGTTTAGACTGTAGTCTGTAGACTGTGGACGAACGTGGTTTGGTTTTTGGTTCTTGTGTCTGTTTTGAACTTTCATTACTGCCAGCAATAATACAAGCAAAAGTAAACTCTAAACTGTACAGTGTACAGTGTACAGGTAGTAAATAAGCAGTGCAAAAGAGACGAATACCAATGTGAGATTTGAGATTGGAGAGGAAACAACTTCCAGCGGAAAACCAGAGAGAAATGAGAACAAAAAGTACCCACTGAGAAAATTGCATAGATGTAGATTTGTCCAAACTCCAACTTCCATACATGTGTACATTGTACATGTGCATAACATAACAAAACTACTACAAATGCATTGTATACAATGTTAGTAGTAAGAAGAATGAAGAAGAAAAAGAAGTTGAGGAGTCACGATTGTGATTAAGCCCACGCGCACCGCTCTACTCCATTTGTT
Source organism: Sminthurinus signatus (assembly GCA_019776565.1). Lineage (NCBI taxonomy): Eukaryota > Metazoa > Arthropoda > Collembola > Symphypleona > Katiannidae > Sminthurinus > Sminthurinus signatus. The sequence goes on along the minus strand of JABASP010002128.1, from coordinate 4,144 downwards.
TCCAGAGTCAAGAATCCAGCATCCAGATTTTATCACGGACCGGACTCGACCAAGAGGAGAATGCGGCAGACAATCAAGTTCACATATTATTACACTATTACTACTCTTGACTCTTGACTCTAGACTCCTGACTCTTGACCTTTTTCTTCTTTTTCAATGGGAAATACAGTAGAAAATTAGTGCAGGAGAAGCAACAAATCAGAGGGAAGAGTGTACATAACCCATAGTTTGTCTACTATCTAGTGTATTGTGAATACACCTACAATTACCTACAATGTACAGTGCATTAAGTATCACAACTTCGACAGATTTTAGACTGTAGGACAACTTTGAAGTTTCTTTGCAAGTTTATGTAAGCTTTGTTAGCAGTTAGCAGGAAAAATCACGTAAAATATTATTTTGTTCAATTTTTTCACTAAATAGAATGAATCTTGACTCTTGACTATAGAGAATGGAAACTAGTTGATTTGAGTCAAATGAAGGAGATTTGGTCAAAGAAACGACTGAAATGTATATCCAGGGAGCTTTTTACTTTCTACTCCCTCAAACATACAACAGCCCGACAGACTACAGACTACTGAACAAGGTGAAATAGACAGAATAAAAGTAAAGTGATACATCCTTTTTTCTGCCCTACGTTTTTAGGAAAATCGTGCTCTTTCAATTTTAATTTAAAGCTTTATTACAGTTTCAACTCTTGACTCTGGACTCCCGACTCTGGACTATTGACTATGTTTTCAACTTTCAACCAGAGTAGATTTGAAATCTGGAAGCTGGAATCTGTAATCTGGACAATGAACATTGAGTTTTATCTGTTGCTGAGAAAATTTGAGTTTTAAAATTTGAAGCACGAATTTCATTTGAAAAATATGAGACCATTTTGGACCAAACCGCAAATATTGAGTCACATTTTAATTATTACAACTTTCCAGCTTGTAATTTTCAACTACACCTCATCATCATCATCAGCATCATCATCATCACTGTCATTGTCGTGTACTATCCAACTATCCAACTTTGATTAAATTTTTCCAGTCCTAGTTAAAGAATCAGACAATTTCATTCACATTCATACAACGCAAAGACTATGAACTAGGAACTAGGACGATAATAATGAGGATGATAATGATGATGACGGTGATGAGGCAGGCAGAATATCACCGCCATAAAATTGTACTGTGGAGCTTTAAATGTTCTATACTTTTACTTTTACTCTTACTCAGGCTACAAGTACTTTTCGGTTTTTATTCAAGCACAATTCAAGCGGCGGATTTTATAAGTAAATGTACAAAGTACAAAGTAAAAAATAACAGTTGCACTTAGTTCTAGTCTAATTTTCAAGACTACGGTTTTACACATTTTACACATTTTTCATTTAATTTTCAGTCGAGCATTTTTGCACCATACTGTCTATTGTCTACTGTCTACTGACTATCCATTATACATTACACATAAACTTGAATCTTGGAACTCTGGATAAAAACCTCATCAAAATGTGAATCTCCCCTTTGCCTAAATAATAATCACATTAACACTCTGAAAAAAATAGAGTAAAGGATAGAAAAGAAAAAGTAGACAAAAGATGAACAAAAAAATTATGTCCATTGACAAAAGCAAAAGCACCAGAACCGGACAAAACATCATAAAATATAAAGAGGGAAAAAAACTTGATGGAATCTTGCTATTTTTCTCCATCTCTTCCATGCTAATACTTTCAGTCCATACACATTACTATGCTTTATACTTTATACATTCATTATAAAATTTGAAACACCTTTTTCTCTCCAAATCACCTGCTCGCTCATTCACTCATTCGCTCATTCAGTCGCTCGCTCTCGCCTGCCTAACTGACTTTCCGACTTCTCTATATAGTATATCCTCTGTACGTAAACTAATTCTCCTGTTGACTTGGCGAGAGAGAGAGACAGAGAGCGACTGAAAAAAGGATAAAAACACACAGAGTAAATATAATAAGGAGTGGAGAGCGGAGAAGATAGAAGATGGACTTAATGTCGTGCACGCACTTCTCTCTTCTTGATCTTTTTTTCCTCTACCTTAAAGAATATATGTTAAACGTCGTGCGGTGCGGTGCTGTTCTTTTCTTTTCTTTCTGTTACCTTGTGTAATCCAAGTATTTTTTTATTTTGTACACCACACGGAAAGCTGAGTTTACTCTGCACTCTGTACTCTGTACTCAATACTGCAAGTTGTGTATTGTATATTATATATGGCGTTGCGTAGATGGTAGATAACAAGCATGGATACATGCAAATATAATACATAATAGATACATGCGTATCCAATTTTTTGAGGAAAATGCACCTTACAAAAGTCTGTAAAATACAAATGTACATTTACCCATGAACTACTGATATACTCAATCCTCAATGCTCAATGCTCAATACACAGAGCACATGCATCTAGTTGTAGTTTTCTCCACGTCTCAATTTAAATCCAAATGTATTTTATCCATAGTGCATACGACTATGCACAACAGATAATAATACACAACTCTCAATACAAAGGACACAACACACAAAATACAAAATACAAAGAGCAAGAGATTGTATTATGCATTCAATTTCAAGGGGATTCGGAGAACATGGAAAAGAAAACTTCATTGTACATTGTACACCTTGAGCGAGCTTTTTGTTCGGAAACAAAACACCAGCTTCTCTATCTATTTTTCTCTCTTTCTTCTTCTTGTTCTTTTTCTTTCACAGACTATTTCGTTTTTTTTGTATGCAAACACGGCTCAGACACTATCCGATTATATGTATTTGTATTTGTGTGTGTATGTGTATCTATCTTCTAAATGTAGGTGTATGAATATGATGATGTGACCTATCTATCGGGAATCCTTGGTAAATGGAAAATGGAACCGAATCTTTTCAGGTAGATAGTAGATATTAGATAGTCCACATGCCACACACACACACGATACACACTTGCATACATAAAGCACGACATACGGCATACAGCACACACAAAATACAGAATACTGTAGAAGAAGCAGAACTGAATAAGAAGAAGAATTCGGTCTCTTGTGTATTTCTAATCTCCATACTCAATTCTCCATGCTCCGTCTGTGCACAATACACAATATACGTATATAGTATACACACTCCACATTGTACACATGCATCTATAGTATAATTGCAGAATATCTGTACCAGTGAATGTATAGCTGAATGCTCAAAGTACAAAATACAAAATTCAAAATACACACATTTCCAGCATCTATAAACAAATATCATATATATTTATTTACTGTAGACTGTAGATTCTGGATGCTGGATCTGATCTGATGGTGTATCAATGAGATAAAGGTGGAGGTAAAAGAAATGGAAACAACTGAAAAACATATTATGGATATTGACAGTCTTATTTTATTTATTCTAGATTCTAGACTCTAGATTCTAGATATTTCTCCTTTTTTATCAATATCCAGCCAGCACGTGTCCCATATACCATCTACTATAGTATTGCATTGGCATTGGTGTTGGTATTAGGGAGATATTCGCAGTATTATAAGTACACGAATGCTGTATGTCCTATGTGCCTTGTTCTTTTTCTCATTTATTTCTCGGTAGAGTTTCCCCACTTCTTGTCTTTGTTCTTGTTCTTATTTTCCCTTTCATTTTATACCTACTGTCTACAGTGTACAGTGTACAGTGTACGTGGCTTTGGTATGGTATGGTATGGTGTGTATGCATGAGTGGCGTTACAAGGCAGGGAAATTGCCATTCTTCTGAATCTGCAGGTATTTTGAATATACATTCTACATTCACGAAATCATTCTCAATTCTTCACCCTTCACTTTGCAAGGAAAGTATACATGTAGGATGTAGAGTGTAGAGTGCAGATGGTAGATAGACGATAGACGCCTTTCTCATTTGCACAGTTTCCACTTTGTACTTTATACTTTGTACTTTGTCTTTGGTCACACAGTCAAGTCAAGTATGAGCTTGGATGTAGAATCACAAATGGTGTACACTACAAACTACAGATACAAACTGCACATTCTACATATGGTAGAAGACAAAAGGCAGGATAAGCGGATGCAAGATTGAACACTGTACACTGAACACTGAACACTGTACACTCCATAAATGGCTCTCTCATTTATCCAGTTTTTTCCTCT
>JABASP010002127.1:0-22491 GCA_019776565.1 Sminthurinus signatus | reverse complement strand
TACGCGAAGTTTACAATACGTTTCCATGGAAATTACATTACATTACGCTAACGTTACGTGAATTTCCCATAAGCTTCAGTACTATGCACGTTACGTGAAAATAAACTCTATATTCACCTTTATACTTTATTTATTTACTTAATAAAAAGTAATAGTATCTGATATTGATATTAATTTTAGTTTTTAGTTTTACCTAAAGAAACCGACACAAACCACACAAAGAGAATAGTGAGCATAAGTCTTGAACGAGATTTTTCTCTTCCAAACCTCCACGGAAATCTACACAGAAAAAAACAGAAAACACAGTGTTAAAAAATACATGACATTTAACAAAAAATAAAACTTGACTTCATAAGATCCATAATAAACGTCATTATTATCATGTATTTTGTATTGCATATGGAACACTCGCGTTGGCATTGGAATTGGAATGGCACATGGTAGAAAATAAGTCATTTCTTTTTATGAATTATGAATACGAAGCTTTGATAAATTACGATTTACGATGTACAAGGTACAAGTTACGAGTTACGAGCAGAAAGTGAATTTTTGACTGTTTTCTATTTCCTCGCCACAGTGCTGATTATTATTATTATTGAAAATTTGTTCAAGTCTTTTTAGCTTGTTCTTATTCTTATTCTATCGGCAAAGTCAATAGTTTTGAATAATGAATAAGTGACTGGTGTTCATGATTGCGGTTTTTTTGAGAGAGGAAACGGAAAAGACTAAAGAGATATATTATGTGTATTTACTTTACTATTTACAATTTACTATTTACAATATACTATTTACAATAATAATAATAATAATAACAGCGGTTCACTGTTCATAACAAGTTTTCTCTTTCCGTCCTCTTCCTAAATAAAAATAGATGAATGATTGACGCTCTTTCGGCAGATTCAATAGCTTTTACTTTTTCCGCATCTTTTCTAGTTCTATTTCTACTTGTAGGTTGTAGATACTTTTTTTTTACTTTTTATCTACTATCTGAATTTCTTGTGTATATTTTATTATGTGTAGAATGTAGAGGAAAAGAAATAGAAAACAGAAGAATCGATTGTGCGTGTGTAGTATAAATATATTTTCTATTTGCTATTTTGATGGAGGTACTTGTTCAATGTTCAATGTTCTTTGCACTTGTACATTTGATGATCTATATCTTAGTTTGGAGCGGGATGTTGGATGTTGAATTTTGGTGTGTGGCGGATTTCGGATTTGTGATAGTTAGTTTTTGAGGTTTGAGTTTCGAGTTTTGAGGGTTTTTAGTTGAGAGAGTAACTTTGTTCCGTGTTCAGTCAAACTCTACTTTTTCCTCCAATTTCAACTCAATAGAGAATAAATGTTGTGATTTATTACCTGGCACGCCTCTTCATTTCCTCTCTCTCTTTCTCTTTTTCTATTCTACTTCAGTTTCAAGTACACACAAAATACAAATGTTCTCTTTATATAATATACTATATAATAATAATAATAAGCATTCTGTTTTCTATTTTCACTGGTAAAAATGTCTTTGATGAATGCACAACCTCCTGCAATCGCATCTCATCTGTTTATACAAATATAACTAACTAAAAAACCCAAAGTCAGGGGTCCAACTAAACTGAGCTAAACGGAAGGAACAAAGTCGAACAAGTCGAACAAAATGAGCAAACAGAATCTATAGCCAAAGCCAAACCCTCAAGTCTCTAGTTTTCAATGAAACAAGTGAAAAGTTTGCACAAGATTCTGAATGCTGAATGCAGAGTAGAGAAATCTGGAATCTGTGGGAAGAAAGATGGAGATGGAGACTTTATCAGTGACTTATTTATTGCTCTTGATTCTAGATTCTAGATTCTTGATCCTTGATTTACTCTACTTTCATCTCTATTTTGTACTTTGTATTCCATCCTCTTCAACCTTTAATGTCAAAGGACCTCGAATCTCCAATCTCGACTTACGATCAAATATCAACTCAGATCAATGGAATTATAAGATGGAGAGGTGAGATATGAATACGAATACGAGATAAAGCACAACTCCTACTTTTATTTACTATTTATATGCACACGTCTTTTCATTTTAATTTTTAATTGGATTCAAAATTCAAAATACTTCAAAATTCACTTTCAAAACTAAATTCGAAATTCTAAGGAAATGTTCAATGCTCAACGTAAACACGTGCTTATGATTTTAAAAAACCCGCGTAAAAACGAAACAACCAATCAGCTACCTTTTTTGATTTTTACACCTGTACCTTGTCCATATGATAATATCATCACTTCACTTACTTCTCTAATTCACTAAATCTAACGGGAAGTTTGAATTTTAGCGGGAAGTTTGAATTTTGGTGGTAAATTTGAATATTGGCGGGAAATTAAAATTCAAGTGGGAAGTTTGAATTTTACTTACTCCCTAAATAAATCGTTCAAGAATTTACCGCCATTTTGGCTAGTAAAAAAAATAGTTAATTATAAAATTTAAAACTAAAAGAAAATAGTAAAAAAAGTAAAAGATTGAATTACCTCAAACTCAGGTATCTGTCGACGGAGAGGGTGGCGAGATGAAGAATGGAGGCTGTACAAAAGAAAACATCCAGGAAGAGCCAGACGAGACATCCGAATCCTCCCGCAAGTTTCCACCCACCTGAAACATTTCAATGAAGAACAGAACAGTGAGATTATTTAATTATTTAATTACTAATTACCAAAGATTACCAAAGACAAGAAACCTTAAGGAGAAAGCTTTTAAAGGACTTTTAAATTGTAAGTAAACAAAAGGTTCAGTATTATGTATGTATTATGAGTAACTGTACACAAAACATGCTGTAGAAATTTAAAGAGAGAAAAGAGACAGGATATTCTTTAGTTTAGGTTTTAGGTAAACATTAAACAGACAGGAAAGAGACAACTCAAGTTGAGCGACAGAAAAAGGAAAGGAACTCGGTTGAGTTGAGGGGTAAACAACTAAACAATGGAAAATTCAAATTCAAATGGAGTAGTCAGTCAGTTCACAGTCACAGTTACAGTTTACAGTTGTCAGTTGTCAGTTCTGAGTTCCGAGTTCCGAGTTGTCAGTTGTCTGTTGTCTGTTATTTAAACCCAAGTTTATCATTGATGTAGGTATTTAGTCATCTTGCTTTTTTCTCATCTTCCCCTCCCACGGAGACTATGATAATATGAGAGCATGAGAATCTTAAGAATGAGGATATGGGAGGAACCAACTACACAGAAAAATAAACATGAAGAGGATATCACTGAATCCTCAAATGTCTTACGTCTTACACATTTATTTATTCCACCCACATGAAATTTTATAAACGCTGCTCGTGACATTTCCCTCTTTCTTTTTCTTTTTTCTTCTTTTCTCTTGTCTCGTCTCGCCTCATGATTTGTCAGTACATGGAAAAAAGTACAACAGAGCATAACAAGTAAAAAGTAAAAAGCATAAAGTATGACACTTTACTTTTAACACTTGCTCTCTCTTTTTTATCTTTTATCTTTTTTATCTTTTTTATATTTTGTCTGGAGTCTGGAGTCTGCAGTCTGTAAATTGTTGACAATTCACAATAAATTCATGAAAAACTGTCTACACGTCAAAAACACTAGAAGCTGGAAACTGGAAACTGACACAAATGTAATATAAACATGTACAATAAATTCAGCATTTCCACTGTTAAAAATCTTAATATTTTTCAGATTCACATTTCAAACTCTAGTCTTTTCAGATTTGAGACTTGAGATTTTAGAGACAACAACAACTTTCATCTTTGTTTAAAAAATTTTTTTAAAAAAAATCCATTTCGATGGGAGACAAGAGACAAATCAGGGGTTTAGCAAGAACCAAGAAAAAAGGACAAAGGACAAAGAAATTTAATTCAATCAAGTTCACATGAAAAATGTTACAGATTTTTCCCTTGTTCAAGATTTACTTTCACTGCATTGCACATTGCACATTCAACATTCAACATTCAACACACAAGTCAAAAAGTCACAGTTTTTCCAGTCTCAAATTTGGAGTCACTGGGGACGTTTTTGGACTTGTTCATAAAGCTTTTGTTTATTTTGTATTTTTTGTGTTTATTTTATTCAATAAATAAATAAAGTGGAGGGGGACGTGTGTGGTGTACAAATCAAAAACAAACTCAAGTCTCAGAAAAATCCATGAAAAATACTCCTGCACCAAACTTGTGCACATTTTGCATCCTATAAAATTTACAAAGAAAAAGAAGGAGGATGCAAAAAATAAGAAGAAACGACGTAAATAAAGATGCAAAAACAATTCTGGATCCTGGCGAAGGATATCTGATTAAAAATGTGTTTCTTATCCAATGTACAGTGTACAAAATTCAAAGAAAATATTTTAAACTCATCTCAAATTTTCCTGCATTTTGGTTTTTAGGAAGCGAAGCTGACTATTGTAATTTGTAATCGTCGTGTCCGTCTGTGCACATTGGGGCAATACGAGACTACGAAACTGCGCCATCTAGTTGAAACAAATAGTCGCAGTATTTTTTAGTCTCCGTAAGCATAGTGAGCATGGGGCAACGTGAGACATGGCAGTATTTAGTCTTACCATGCACAAGGAGTATGGGGCAATTTGAGACTCGTTTTTTTTTTTACAGGTATTTAGACATTCATAAACAGCTTTGTTCAAAAATCCGGCGATTCAAAAATCGTTTGGAAGTGAGGATTTTTTTACTTTATTTTTGTGGATAAGGAATGAACTTTCTTTGAGAAAAGTAGAAGAAGAGGACTGAAATAAAAGGAATCCATGGAAGAAAAACAAGAAGCAAGATCCAGTAGCTAGTAAATAGACCTAAAATTCTTAAGAATCCAGCCAAATGAAATGAACCCTCTCAATTCTCAATTCTCAATGTACTCACCGATGCTCAATACTCAATACTCAATGCGCATCATATAAATAAGTTTGTGTCGTGGTCTATTTTGTATTTTCTATTTCTATTTTCTATTTTGGTGGTAGGTATAAATTAACTTGTATATTTTGAGAGTTGAGATATTGAACAAAGTATGCAGAGTGTAGAGTGTAGAATGTAGAATTTGAAAGGAGCCATATTTTCCCTGGTCCCTTGTTCAATGTTCCGTGTTCCATGTAAATCTCAATTCTCTATTCTCTGTTCTCTATTCTCCCTTCACCAAAATCAAAATCATAATCGAAATCGAAATTGGCTAGTAAGCGGTAAATTGGACCGAGATGTAGTCAGAAGAACCAGAAGAGCTGAGAAGCAGAACGGTTGACGATCTCAGTCTCAACTTAACCTCGTTTTTGAACAAGATGCACGAATCGCTTCATCTCCAATCTGGAGACTGGAATCTGCATCTACTGCTTTCTTTTTCCAGGAGGCACTTTCACTTTTACTTTCCCTTTCTCTTTCACCTGTGCATTGCCGTTCTCTTGTACATTGTATTGTATATTATACTCTTTTTTCATTTTTTAGTCAGCAGTTTGTATTTTGTAGCCTTGTTCAATTTTAACAAGCAACGCAGATTCCAGATTCTAGATTCCAGGTTCCAGATTCCAGATTCACACATGTCCAAATTCAACTCAGAAGTCAGAATTAAAATCTTTGAGGTTCTTTGAGGTTTTGAGGTTTGGAGTTCAGCAGAGTTGACATGAAAAATAATGATGAAGAATCGGAAAATTATTATTATTGGCATAAATAGCATGAATAATAAATAGAAGTTTTGCATGATAATTTAAATGGAACCCAAAACAAGTTCAAAGTCTGAAGTCTGAGTCAAAAGCATATGCAATATACGTAAATTGGCTATTGAATGTTGGCTGTTGGCTGTTGGACCTTAATCAAATAATAAATTATCCCGGTACAGACGGCTTATGTCGTAAATTGTCCATCTCTAAATATTAAATATTGAGTATGAAAATGAAAGAGAGTAAATGAGATGAGAATTCTCCTCCGGATTAAAATTCATTTAACCTCCCTCTTCAATTTCAATAGTTTGGAGTTTGGATTGTGGAGTTTGGATTGTGGAGCTTCAAACTTTTATGATAAAACTTTAAAGATTAGTTATGCACAACAAACGATGAATGCTTAATGCTTAATTCTAAATGGTGAATTGTGTAGAATAATAAAGTACACTCCATTTCCCACTTTCATATTTTCATATTCCATATTCAATGTTCAATATTTGAGAATCGGTGGAAAGCGGAAAGTGGAAATCACACATGTTCATCCACATGAAATATGAAACATGAAATATAGGATACACCTCACACCTTTAATTGAACCCAGAACCGAGTACAAACAAACAAGTATAAATTGTAAATGTAAAAGTATAGAATGTAGTGTAGAATGTAGAATGTGGATATTTATCCACTTTATTCCTGTTCAACTTGTGAATGAAATGAAATAAAATGGAAAACTTTCTCCAGTACAACTTTCAATTTATAGGGTACTCTCCGAAATCCCGTTGTTTATTTAGTTGTACACTGAACATTGTACATTGCACATTGTACATTGAGCATATAGTAGAGTGTGTGTTTAATATTTGTACAAGGAACACGGTACAAGACAAGAAAAGAAGAACTTCAAGAGCTGGAACTGGAGCTGGCAAAAGTTTACTCTTCTTTATTTGTCTACATGGAGAATACATGGAGAAAATAGATTTACATTTTACGTGGTCTGTGGATTGGTTTAGGAGTTTGGAGTTTGAATGTACTCAACGAATGGAGAATGGAGAATGGAAATACGAAGCAATAGGAAGATGTGAATGAATGGAATATGGAATCGAGTTGAATATCAACTATCAACCATCAACCATCAACCAGACCAAGAGGCAAAAATGAACCTAGGTAAAGGAACGGATCTACGACTGGAATACCAAGTGCAAAGTATAAAGTCTCCTGGAAGTGGAGCTGGAGCTGGAGCTGGAAAATGAGGAGAGTTGCACTTATCCAGGTTCCAGGTTCCAGTCTTCATTCTGCATGCATGCTTGCACATCTGCATGTCCTTCAATCTTCAATAATAAAAGTGTCTCTTCTTTCTCTTCTTTTTTATCTACTTTCTACACACTGTACACTGTACACAGTACGCAGTACACAGATGAATGAATGAATGTGCATGTGAAGCCTCAAGACTCAAGATTCAAGTGAAAAGAATGCAAGCAGAATGCGGCTTGAGAAAAGAGAAAAGAGGGAAAACAACCTTAGAATTTTTAATACAACCACACAAAACACAAAACAACAACTCAGGTAGAGGGTAGAGCGTAGAGCTCACGTACGCAACAACCAACACAACAGAACAGAACAGAACAAATGAGAAAGAGAAAGAAAAGGAAAAAAGGAGGTTTTTTCATCCCGGAATTTCCATTTCATTTCCATTGTCATGGCGGATGCTTGATGGTGGATTCAATTTATAGTTGATAGTGAACACAAGTCAAAATAGAACCACCTGGAATTGGAATTTGGCATTTGGATGACCTGGACTTGATTGAAGAAGCCGGATCAGAATGAGAATTATAATTTTACCCATCTTTTTTTATTACTACAATAAAGAAAAGAGTCAGCAGTCATCAGTCATCTAAATTGAAGGATTTGGCATTTGGCATTTCCATTTTCCCAATTTTCATCCCTCAATTAAAATTAGTCGTAATATTATATTGAATTTTCCTCACGTTCCCGCCCTTTCATCTTTCATCCCACGATTTAATAAATGATTTCCAATTTCCAATCATTTTGATTTTTGATGCTAAAATACCTGCAATTTGCAATTTGTATTACGTGCTCAACGGTAAAAGCTGACCTGCTCAGGCTTTTTATTTTTGACTTTTGACGGATATTACCGTATTTTAATCCTAAATTCTTACGTAAATGCGAGTAAAATTCATTATAATACAGAATAAAGAGAAAATACTCCCTTTAATCCTGAATTTGAATATTGAATAGAACTCTTCCCAAAAAAGAGATTCAAAATTTCCCGAAATTTTAAAAAGCTAAAATAAAAAGACGAGAAATGTTTGGAATTGAATATTATATTATATATTATATGCAGAGAGGGTTTTCTTTTCTTTTTTGAAAAATGACGTGGGCATGGCCAAGGACAAGAAAAAGAAGAAAGAAGAGACCACTCTCACTTTTCTGTGTTCGGATTACAAATTAGGAGGAATGCTCATAAATCTGTAGACTGATATCTTACATCTTAAATCTGCATGTACAGAAGAATGTAGAATGTAGAATGTGGAGGATCTGCTGTAAGCTGTGGGCTGTGAGGCGTAGAATAAAGTATAAAGTGTAAAAACACAAGATGGTTTCAGATTTAAAAGAAATTAGAGAGGACTTTGGAATTTCTTTTCCCTTTTCTTTTTCTCCTTTCCTCCTTTTCTTGTTCATGACGAGAAATGCTTTGAGCTTTGTGGTCTGTGCTTTGAATGAGTTGGCTGTTGGATACTGTCTTTTTCTTTATGAGTTTGGATTTGGAATCCGGATGCCGATTTGTTCTTTCTCACATAAAGATAAAAGATAATTAATACCGTCATTTGGTATTTGGTATTCCCAGGAAATTTCACATTTCAGATTTCAGCCTTGAGGAAAAATCCTCATGATCATCAGGACTTGTCACTTGACACAGTGACAATGACAATGAGTGAGAAACGGAGCCTGGATCCTGGATAAAAATTAAAAAGACTCCGGATTCCAAATTCAAAATGTACGCGGTAAGCAAAACCATCTTCATCATAATATCATCTTTGGTCTTTGGTCTTTAGTCTTTAAGTTTGTCCTATTTGAGATATAAGATATTCAGAGGAAAATACAGTTTCAAATTCAAAAATTACACAACTATCTATTTTTTCCCTACATAACTTAGTATCATAGATCACATAGAATATAAAGTATTATTTCCTACGTGATATCTATTTTCCTTCAAAACTCAAAGCTCAAAACTCACAGTCAGTCTACATTCTATATTTTAAGTTTGATGTAACATGGCGGATGGCTCAAGGAATGAAAAAAGTTGTGGACGTGCTCTGAAAACCCTAGTTTTCATCACACACCACAAACACACAAACACACGAAAAAGATGAAGAGTGAAGAAATGAAGAAACCATCATCTTTTTTTCTCATTCACTTTACTCCAAACTCCAGGAGCAGAAGAAGGTTGGAAAGAAAATTGAGTAAATTGAGTTTGCAAAAGTGGGAAGTGAAAACTGTTCTAGATTCCACATTCTTTTCCAGTGGTTTGATATGAGAATCCATCTCCAAATCTCCAAAAAAATGAAGGCATTAACTCTCAAATGAGTTTACTAATTTGTAATTCCTAGTACTTGGATTAAAATTTACCATCACTATCAACATGAACTCCCACATCGCACATTTAACATTCAAGTTTCAAGATTCGTCTAAAAACCCACTGTAAAAAGTAAAAATTATCAACTAAATATCAATACTTTTTCTATGCAAATTTTAGCTTTCTTATTCAACATTTGAAACACACAGAGTCAAAATATGTCCAAAATATTTACTGTCTAGAGTTTAGAATCTATAGACTCTAGATGATCGATAATAGGTGAAAAATGTTTTTCCCAGTAAACAGAAGAAGAGTAGAGTAAGTTATTTATTTTATGAGCCTTCCTGTTTGAAATTTACTATTCATCTTTTCCCTTTACTTTTGAGTTTAGAGTTTGATTTACACGTGTCTAATGTCTAATGTCTTACTGACCGAATGAGAAGGAGACTACACAAGTTCAAAATCCAAACCTTCAAACCTTCAAACAGTCAAATAGTCAAAGCTGGAAACATGTTGGTAATTGATGGAATTAGCCTCAAGTCTGCAGTTTACAGTTTACAGAGCGGATGGGAACTTTGTATAATTTGTAATTTGTAGATTTGAGATTTGAGATAGTAGAGGTTTGATTTGTGATTTGTAGTTTGAGAGCATATGTTTTGCTTTCCCCTGGAAATGCAATTATAAGACTGTGGAATTAGATAGATACACGAGGATCGAGGATCGAGGAGCACCAGGGGACACATGAGAAAATGTACAGTCTAGAATCCAAGGGAATTGGGACCATCTCCATTTCTCAATTTCTCTTCTTAACCTTTGTGTATTGTACAGTCTCCAGGCTACATTTATTTACATTGTACATGTACATGTACATTTTATAACAGAGATAGTACGCGTGGATATACTAATTTGTAATTTGTAATGCTTGTGCATAAATGCTAATCACTCTGTAGATTTTAGATTTTAGATTGTGGATCGTTCGTCTCTCGTTTTAATTTCATCAGCTTATCTCTGGATCTCAACTCAATTCATTTCATCCATCTTCTCCAGCTACATGTAATTTCTCATCAGGTTATACTCCTTCTTTTTTCCATTCTATTTAATGGGGTTCAATTTCCAGCTTCTAGCTTCTAGCTTCTATTCAAACTAAACGGGATACTTGAGAGATCGGATAGAGGTAAAAATGGAGCAAGATTTTTGATAACTTGATCCTTGATATCAATTTTATCTACTAAAATTTAACTACTTGATTCTTGATGCTTGAGAAACAAAGTATAAAGTATATGAATGATGAAATCTTTGTTCATTGAATTACTTTTGTGCTGATCAGTTCCCATTTTATCTATTATCTATTTAAGAGGAGCAGGAGAATCTTCAATGATAATAGGAAACCTTTTACTAAAAATGATCACTGATCACTGATTACAGAATACTTTAATTTTCCATAACATTTTTCAGAAATATGAAACAGTTTTTACTTTGTTAGTTTAAAGTTTGAAGGTAGATGTGAAAAAATCTTGAATCTTCAATAAAATGGACTGATGATGAAAATCGAAAATCGGTTCATCTTCATTGTTAACTCTCTGCTTTGTAGAAGGAACAATAGACATGGAATTATAAACTATAAAAGTTGAACAAAAAGAATCTCGAAAAAGTTATGTGTAAAATATAAAGTATAAAATGCATTGGATTTTTTTTGGAATTCTGTGATGCTTTCAAATTTTTACTGTAATCAGTAATGCTCCAGTTTCCAATTTCAGTCTGTTTAATCATGAATCAGGATCAGGAATTTTGAAGGACATGTGGAAAAAAACTTGAACACTTGAAACTTGAAAACCAAAAGTCAAGTTGTCAGCACAAATTTTTGATTCGTTTAATTGTAAATGTGTTTTTAATCTTGCTAAAGACTCAAGAATCAAGACTCAAGAGTGATCTTGATTCAGTAGCTTTCTTTGTTTTTGTCTCATTTTTATATCGTATCAGGTAATTAAAAATTAAACCTAAAAAATCTCAAACCTCCACTTGACTCATTTCTGATTTCTCTTCAATCTGTTTGGGAATTTCATCAAGTATGAAATCACAGAGAACAGAACAGATTTTGTTCTTGAGATTCAAGATTGGCAGGAAAAACAAGGTATAAAATCCCCAGTTTTCTCTTTACTCCACCATCTTTCACTCTCTTGTCAAACATCCAACTAAAAAAGTACACACTTAACAAGAAAAACACATTTCTCAGCTGTGTCTACAAGTTTCCATGAATTTCCAGCTTCTTTTCTCCAGCTTCGAGTGAACAAAAGAACATATCATATCATATGGAGGATTTTGTACTACAATTCCCCTTCTTTCATTTCTATCTGTAATCTGTATGATTTGAGTTTGATGATATTTTTACAGTTGACAATGAAACAAAAGGATGAGGATGGGAACAATTGAAAATGAACAGTGGACAAAATACTTTTACAATAGAGAAAACTCTCTCAATACTTGGTAAGAAAAAGAAGAGTGGAGGAAAAAGAAAGGAAATAAAGAAAAAGAGAAAAGTGTCATTGGAGTTTGTAGTTTTTAGTTGATGGAGGCGACGCCAACACCCAGCACTCCATTTTCCACTTGTAATTTCTGTACAGCCAATACAGCCAATACAAATAAATAAATAGACGAAGCCCACGCATTAAATTGGATCCATGTTCCTCATCCTCTCTTCTAATTGTAGATTGTAGAAAGTAGAAACTGTGCTCCATTTTCCATCTGTTCTATCTTTAATCTTTATGAGTACATTTATATTTTATATGGAGTATCTGTATTTTGTATGTTATAGTTTGGGAGAGGACCCACAAGAATTTCAAGTGTTTATTATCCCAGGAGATTCCCAGTGGAATTAAAACACATAAAAATTAATTACACTTTATTCCCACTTCCCACGTTCACCAAATTCTACACTATTGATCAGAGTACGACTCAGCTATTTTCTATACTTGATCTAAATTCTAAATTCTAAATAAAATAAGACATTTATGTCACATCTCTAATCTCGATTACAGTCATTTCCTTGAAACCTCAAGTTTGAAATTTGAAATGAAATGATCGACCACGTCAGATCATTTTGTACTTTGTGCATTTCGAATTTTGAATTCTGGTCCACATTGTTCCAAACTTCAAACTCCCACGATAAATTTGACAAGTAAATCAAAAATCAAAAGATCAAAAATTTGAAAAAGCTCAAAGTTTTCAAACCTTCACAGGTCTTTACTCCCACAAAACACAAAACATAAAGTTCACGGATATTTCTATGAAATATGAAATTTCAGTTATTTTTGGATATCATTTCCTGCGTCACTTTGTTTCAGGTTTCAGGTTTCTTGTGTATGGTTTCTATTTTCTACGGCCTTTGAAGTAGTAATATTAGTAAGTGCCAAGTTCACCGGACACCGGTCATCGAGAAGTGGTCATCAGATATGAATCATAAATGGGGGTTTTGCATTGGAAGTACTTGAAACTTGAAACTTGAAAGTTTTCCCGAGGCTCTAGACAGACGAATTTATAGTTGGTTTGGTGAGCGAATCACCAGTCACCAACCATTTTTTTTTACTTTTTACTAGGATAAAGTGTGATATAATCCATGTTTTTTGCACTATGCAACATGCATAATTCATCCTGAATCATGAACCTTTGCTTCAGTATGACAAATCGGCAGTCAAGGTTTATGTGCGGCTTTGGGCTTTGAAAATGAGAATCGACAATAAGAAAGAAGAACTGAATCTTGAATCTTTAATCCTGTATCGAGAATTGAGAAGCAAGAGCAATAAAATAAAAGCTTTTGCTCAAGTTGAAGAGAGGGACAGCGGGGTGTCAAAGGTCAAATGAACAAATGGAATGGTGTGGAACATGAACATGATTTTTTATGAAATTCCTTCCTCTGTATTTCCCTCTTTTCTTCATCTTTCCTTGGGCCGAGAGATGAGAAAAGTACGTCGTTTGTCGTTTCATGGGAAGGGGTGTCGTCCTGTATTTTCTAAGTGTTATATTTTGTTGACTCCAACACCTTGGATTTTTACAGTGTTTTACAGGGTCAACCTCAAAAATTCAGTACAAGTTCCAGTTCTAATGCGGATGCAGATGCCATCACCCTCCTTTCCAAGTACCAAGTATGAGCAATACACAAGAAGAAGAAGAAGAAGAAGAAGAAGAAGAAGAAGAAGGAAAAGAAGAAAAGGCCACATGCCGTTGAAAATCATGGTCGACTTGAGACTTGAGATTTGAAGTACTTGAAACAGTTGAAATAGTTGTATTTCTTGGTACTATTTTGAGTAAAAGATTCAAATAACTCCAAACTCAACTATCTCAACTGAATTGAGTCTCCAATTTCCACAGCATCCAGGTTCCAAGCTTCCAGCTTTCTGTCTCTCTGGATATTTTTCATTGACATTCAAATCTGAGTCTGAATCTGAATCCAAATCCATCTCAAATCTCAAGTCAAAATCGAAATCGGAACAGAAATCGCAATGGGAATCATTGGCATTGGAATTGGAATGAGTAGGACGAGCACACGTGCGTCGGCCGTCTCCCATCTCCCATTTCCCATTTCCCATTTCCTACTTTGTACTTTGTACAGGTCAGCAAAAGTAACAGCAGTGAAACACATTCGTCTTTGATATCTTTCCCATTCCCAGTCTCCAGTCTTCATTCTCCATCTGTGTACACTGTACAACTGGGAAAATGTACAAACGTACAGTGGATAAATATTACTTTGTCCTCATTCTTCATTCAAATGATTCTGGATTCTAGATTCTCGCTCCTGGCCATTCCACACACATTTCTCCAAACTCCAAAACTCCAAAACTACACGTGTGCTTCAGAATTGAGAATTGAGGAGAAAAAGGACGTGGATTGGATGTCTCTATTCTGTATTCTGTATTATACATCGACATTGATGCAGATATTCAGTTCCAGATTCCTCATTCCAGATTCCAGATCAGAAAGGACGTGGACAAAAGTGCCAGAAAGACAGAGAGAAGAAAAAGCGGAGGAGGAGAAAAGGACAAGTTGAGACTTTGTTTCCCTCGTGGATTCAAAACTCAAATCTTCATCTAATCTCACGTCCTCTCTCATTCTTTTCCGGTTACTTGATACTTGATACTGAATACTCTGGTTCCAGTTCCAACTCAAAGCTCAAAGCTCAAAGCTCAAATGCATCCTCCGTCCTCCATAATTTATGCAAGGACCGTGATGCAAGAAAACACAAGATACAAAGTACAAAATACAGGAGCCACAATAAAAAGTATTATGAAAAATGTACCCAGACATTTGCATACTTGCGCCTTGAGTTTTGAGTTGTGTTGAGGATTTGAGACGAGAGTTGCGAGACCAAAGAATCCTTTCCAAGTAATTTATTTTTCATGCCATGCAAATTGTAAATTGTACACACGACACTCGAGAAACACATGAAAAACACTCATATTTTTTGGGTACATGAAAAAATGATAGATATTAGACTTGGAAGCATTCAAAGACACATGGACGAGTTTTGAGAATTCTGGATTCTGGATTCAGAATTACACTCCGTGTGAAATGTGAAAGAATCCTTACTTTTACTGGTCGTGTGGCGGGTTTTGTGTGTGGGCGTTTCAAGTTTCAATTTTCAAAGCTGTGGCAATTGCCAATTGCGAATTGTCTTTACTCTTTACTCTGTACTATGCCAAACTCATGATTGACAGAGAAAAAAAGATGCTTTGTGATTTGTGATGCAATCTGTTCACTTACACATTACACGTGGAAAAAATCGAGAGAAAGAGAAAGTAAAGAAAAATATTTGGATTCCACCTTCCGTTTGACATTTAAGTTTTTTAGTTACTGGTTCACTTTTTACTGCACATCGCGTATTGGGTATTGTGTATCCTGTGTCTTTGTGAAGGAGCTTAAAAACTGGAAGCTGGATTAGAAATGGTTTGGAGAAAAAAAAAGACAGGATTCTAAAAAATGTTGTTAGCAATTCTAAGGAAAAACACACACAAGCTTCAAGCTTCAAGATGGAAAGAATAAATAGAAAATCATATCATGTAGAAATTTTGAAATACAAAAGTATTTCTATTTTTTATTTATTATTTTTAAAATGACACACCTTTTTTCACTTTCTACTTTCTTCATTGAAAATTGAAATTGACGTAGCATTTACATTGTTCATTGTTCGTGTTTTCGAAGTGCCCGAGTTACTTTATTCAATATTCAATATTCAACATTCGTGCATAATTAATTATGTAAGAGCTGTTTGCTCTTTGCTTCCAATCTTTCCAATCTTTTTGTCGATTGTCATTTGATTGATTTTGAATTCTGTGAAAAATGCATGGAGTACTTTTGATACTCGTGTATAATTTAGCATTTGGAATTATTATACGACTTATGATTGATAATGGATAATTGATGACGTAATATTAATTATTAATTAACTCATGGCTCTAGAAAGTACAGAATAATTCGTGTATTTGCCTTTGTTTTACAATTTACATTTTACGTGTCCTTGGCCTTTGAATTTCATTGATAATTTACCACTGATCATTGATCATTGATGATGCAACAATCAACTCTTTTGTATAATTTCAATTTTATACCCTGTATAAGCGCGTCGGCGTACGGCGTACATGAAGCACGAAGCTTTGAAATATAAATTCTAAACCCTACAAATTTACACGATGACAACTGACAACAGGACAAAAGTTTGATTCAGGAAGTGGGCAAAACTAATTAGAAAACTTTGGAACTTTGGGACATTTTTTTCCACTCTGGAAAACTTTGAGAAAAATGGATGGAAAAAATTCCGGATTACATTTTATTTTAATTTGAACTTTTTGGAACCTTTTGATTATGGATTTTTGAGCTTTGATTTTTCAACGCACTTTCCATTTCCAATTTTATTTATCTTCTGCTGTCAACTGTCAATTTTCTCCTGTTTGATGAATATAATCCAGCTTTTTTAATTTCTGCACTAAAACAAAGTTGTTGACTTGCAAAGTACTTGATGATTTGTACACGGCTTCTTTATGAAAATTAAAATCGGAATCGATACCAAAATCAAAATGAAGGATCCTGCATAACATTTTTTATTATTTATATTTATTGTATATTATGCAATTACAATTACCACTGCGTTCTTTATAAAGTGAATCCATAAAATTACACCTTTTTAATTATTAATTATTTTTTAGTAATTTATTAGGTTGCAGTAAATTGTAAATTTATTGCATAATTTTATCATTCTTCAAAATTCAAAATTCATATAAGTCCTATTCATTCATTTTCTCTTTTCAAAGGTAAAAAGTTCAGAAATTTCAAAGGGGTTTTAACACTTAGAATTAATTTAATTTGTATTGGGTTTATCCTGCATTTTGAATCTTGGTTTTTGTTTTTTAGAGAGTGCATCAACAAACCCAATTAAAACAAGTAAAATTATCATATACAAAATTATGGAATTTGGAATCACTAATAATTAATAATATTACACAAGTATTACGTCATAAAAGAAATAATAAATAATAAATAAATAAGCCATAAAACAAAACTTGATTGCAGATTGTATCAGTAGATTTTGGAAAAGGTGTGACATAAATTTTGTCAGTTGTCAGCTCTCACATTAACAATTAATAATTAAACAAGAGTTGGATTTTCAATGAATTTCAATGGAAAATGGAATTAGAAATTATTAGTTTATTTATCATCCCGATTCTAGATTCTAGAATCTAGAATCTAGATTCAGGGATGAGTGAAGGTATTTTCTATTTTGTACAGAATTCAAGTGGTGATATCTTGTGCTATTTTATTTTACTTGTGTTATGAATGTGGAGTGTGGTGCTGTGATTTATTTGTTTGATTGGAATCCGAATCAGAATCGGAATTAGAATGCAAACAAAACAGTTTGAAAGCGGACATGAGCATCGACCAGCAGCCAACAACCAGTAACCAGGAAAATTTTACACATTCGCCTCTAATTTTATCCCGGTTTATCTAGAATCCAGAATCTAGAATCTAGAATCCAGAAAGTGGAAATGCAAACAAGCGTCTTTTATCTTTTATCTTTTCGATGAATGCATGAGAATTACCCATTTTTCCACGAAACACGTTCCACGTTCCACGCTCCGCGCTCTTTGTAAAACAGACCAACAAGCACACACATTGAACATTGAACATTGGACTCTGAATGACGTTCTTCTTCATTTTGATTACTTGCGATTTAATCTACTCATTTACCTCTGTAGTTTTGTCTATAAATTCTAGTGAATAAATCCAACAACTCACGTTCACACCACAATCAAATCAAATCACATGACACATTTACAAAATACAAAATTATCAATCCTATTTATTTACTCCTATTTTATTTTACGCCTCCAGTCAAAAACACAGCCTTTTTGCTTGTACTCCAGCTATTTTAATTGACCATTCATCAGGAAAAAAGGGAATGATGATGGATGAACGATGGACGAGTTCGAGGGCATAAACATAAAATTTACACATTGGTAAACACTAAACACGAAAAAACCTGGACACTATTAATATTTCTTTTACTACTGACTATTGGCTGGATTTAAAACTTAGCTTTCTAGCTCAACCTCTTTTGCAGTAAATACAATATACAATACAATTCCTTTTTTGTGACCATTTGCATTATTTTGATGGGACTATATCAATATTTTGGGGTCCGTTTTAGGAATTGAAGCTTAAATTAAGTAGTGATTGTCTTCTTTTAGCCTGTGTTGAACTTCGAGTGAGTAAAATTCGACAACTAAACAGCCATCTAGCGTTTTAGTTCGAAACTACTTGGTGGCGCCATCTAGCGTTTTAATTCGAAACTAGTTGGTGGCGCCATCTAGCGGAAAAATTTCAAACTACATTGGGCATGTTTTAAGAATTCGTACAAAGTACAGGACAGACGATTCTTCATTTTTTAGATAGCTTCGCTTCGGGATTTAGGAGGGTAGTTTTTATCATTTAAATGCTTTAAAATTTCATGGCAAAATTTAAACTGTATTTAAAATCATCTTGTACTGTTTTTAGCAGAAAATTTCATGTTCTTGTTGCATGTCCTTTTAAATTGAATTGAATGCATGTTCAGAAAATTTCCACGTGTCCTCTTCCTCTTTATACTTTAAGTATGCATCCACAAGTAAGATTAAATGAATTGAATTGAAACAGAAACATGTGGATGAACCGTTACAACTTACAACATGCATGACTTTTGACTCGAAGAACACGCAAACCCATTTTACCGTATAATATGTGGCACGAAATTATAAACGTTCTACTTTTCATAACCTTTCAGACGGCACAAGGAGAAATATTCCTCTTTATTTTAAAAAAGTTGAATCTATTGTGGAAAAATATACTTGAATGATATTTTCT
This sequence comes from Sminthurinus signatus, assembly GCA_019776565.1. Lineage (NCBI taxonomy): Eukaryota > Metazoa > Arthropoda > Collembola > Symphypleona > Katiannidae > Sminthurinus > Sminthurinus signatus. The sequence continues at coordinate 3,869 of JABASP010002127.1, read as the reverse complement.
GCTGATTTTGTGATTTTATTTCGCTGGGAAAGGAAAATGGCGCGGATTAGCCTGATAATGGTTTTGTTTTTACCACTGGTCATAACAAGAGTGGAGCTAAATGAGAAAAATTCAAATTCGAATTCGAATTTGGCTCCATTTCTGAGAGATCTCATTGCTGCAAATCCATCGAGTGCTCTTCATTTTATTGAGATTGCTCCAATCCTTGATTTTTCCTTGATTTTGCCACACTGGCCTTGTGTCATTAACAACCAGGGAGATTTGAACGGGGATCCAAATCTAAAGCCAGATCCAAAACCAGATCCAGATCAAGATCCAAGTCGAGCAATTAAAACACAGCCGTTGTACATTCGACAACTAGAACGACCCATCGAGCGCCTCTTTCGACGTCGAACCATCAAGAGTTTCATCAATATCGTCCTAACCTCGGACGAGACGCTTCGACACACCAAAGACAAGAATAAGCGTATAGAATGGAACTCCCTCGCACTGAATATTCCGAAAAGTCTCAAGGAGGATTTGCACCTGATGATGCCCTGGGCAAATAATGACGACCTCCATTTGAGTTCAGTGACATTTTTTGAACGGTACGAGATGCACCTCCTCATTTTCCCTGAGGGTTATTTAACTGACAGCAGCAATAATGTGATGAACCATCTTTTGTGGAATGCGCGCAATTCTCATTCTACCCCAAAAGTACCAATTTTTGTGCTCCAATATGAAAATGACGTCATTCTTAAAAATGGCGTATATTTTTGCCCGGAATGCAATCCAACGGCAGATGGCGCTGGCGTTGGCGTTGGAATCCCAGAAATTGGTTTTCTTTTCTCTTGTCCACAAGAAACCGAAACCGAAACCGAAAACTCCTCATCATGTCATCGAAAAATGATGAATGCCTATGGAACCGCCATCTCGAGGGGGCGTCTAGAAATCCCATTTTTAGAAGACAAGGGTGTGAATGGGGACAACAGTTCCCCGGAAGAGGTCCAACGAACCTCATTTCCACTCAAAGTTCCACAGGATCCAAAGAAATTCTACCAGGGGGATTTTTACACTCCGTTTCACAGGCGGGGGTTTGTAAATTTGAGGGACTGTACGAAATTCGCCCTCTACTCAACCCTCAATATAACTCTGCGCCCTCAAGACCCTCAAGACGCTCAAGACCAATCTCCCTCTGACCTCAGGTTTGGATACCTCTTTGAAAAAATTGTTTATGAGGAGGAGGAACTCGCCCCCACTTTCAACAGGAAGATGCACGAATTTGTCCCGCTCATGAAGACGCACGTTTTCCCTATGGGCGCCCGCCTGTTCAAATTCATGACGGCGGAGAGAGTGAAGCAACTCAACAAAAATTTGACCATTTACTTGGGACCTTTTTCTCCAAAACTTTGGATCCTCCTTCTTTCCTCCCTTTTCATTTTGACCGTGGGCGTGGTCACCATTTTTGTTTTGCACCTGTGGGTCTTTAAGTTCAAATCGGGTCGGAAATGGGGGTTGAGTTGGAAAAACATGGTTAAAAAGTTTGTAGATTGGAGTTTTGAGACCCTCTTTTGGATCTGGCGAGTACTCCTTGAACAGTGTGATGAGGAACTTCCTTCCTTGAAAATGAAGAGAAATGGAACAGACAGTGACTGTGACACTGATCAAGCAGGTGCAGAAAAACGAGGGAAAAACTGGAAAATTATTTCAAGAGTAGTCGTTGGCCTATTTTTACTCATGGCGGTCATTTTGAGCAATGCTTATAAAGGTGAGCTTTGTTTAAAAAAAATTTCTTTGAAAACTTTATTTTTCGGAAATATACAATATGTAGGTCTCATTTCTTCTGCTCACCTATTTTAAGACAAATTTTTAATTGTTATTGAAGCCATCTTGTGGGCAGTTTTTGAAATTTCTTAGTAGCGCCATCTTATGGGCAGTTTTTGAAATTTCTTAGTAGAGCCATCTAGTGGGCACACTTTTTTTACAGGATTTGTAGGTTATTTACTTTATTTACTATATGCATTCTGTATTCTGTATTTTTCAGGTATTATGAAAAGTGAGTACGCCCTTGGACACCCATACAAAACAGAGTGGAAATATGCCAAGGATATCTTACTCACATTTACAACTCTACCTGTAAGTCAACTGCAAGATGAAAATGAGAAAATACTTCAAAGTGCATCCCGTGAATTTTTCTCTATCTTCTACACACTCCCGAGTTTTTCTTGCTCCTTGAACAAATTTACATCGGCTTCCTATTTTGGCCAGTTCAACTGGACACAGAACACGGACATGTCCGAGGCGCCATTTTACTCGTGGCAACTGTATTTCATAGCCGACAAATATGCAGGGGATTGTTCCATGGAGTGCCCTGGGAATAGAGATGTGCCCTTTGCCCTATCAAATTGCACCCACCTGGAGCCCTGCATCATATATGCAAAGTTGAAAATCCTTTTTCACAAGATTTGGCTCACGTGTCCCCGAAAAATCCCTCAATTGATTAAAGATCATTTGAGCCAGACTCAAAGTGAGAAATCCGTCCTGCTTGTTCCACAGGAAGATTTTACCTACTACTGGAATTTTTTCCAAAGGGCAATGAAACGGAACAAATCGATGGCCAAATTTGGTCATAACATGAAAATCGGGGACAGTTCCATAAAACAAACTCAGAGTTACTTGATTCTTGATGATATTGATCTTCATTTTCCAGGAGTCGTTTCGGAGAGGATGCATCAACTTTTGAGTTCTGGATTGTATTGGCTGTGGGCAAAATGGCACAAAATTCGATTTGGACCAAGCTCCTACGCCAAAGCTAGTGCCATTTCTGAAGACGGCAATGAAATGGAGAAACACAGCCGATTCTACATGAAGGGCTATGAAGAGGAACTGCCTGAATTCATCCCACTTTCTTTTGCCGCCACTGAAGTTCATTTAATCTTCTTATTTTGGATATTTTGTGGGTTCATTTCCTTTGTGGCATTTTCTCTGGAGATCATTCTGCATTTTCACACAGAAACTGCTTCGGCCCTTATTCATTTGATGAGGAAAATACGGGCGATTCTCACAGTTGTCCGACAAATGGTGATAAAATATTATGCGAAGCGTGTTAAATGTTAAAGGTGTGATATAATTGACCAAAGAACATAAATTTTTGTAGAAATTCATATAATATATAATCATTTAGTTTTCGGGAAGCGAAGCTTCCTATTAAAAATTAAAATGGCCATGTCCGTCTGTAGAAAATTAGCCCCCTAGCTACATCTTTTGAAAATTTAGTTATTGGCGCCATCTAGTGGTATTTTTTGGCATTTGTTAGCAGCACTATCTAGCGGCCACATTTAAAACTCTTTAATAGCGCCACCTAGCGGTTGGACTTTAAAACGTAGTTTATTGTGTATGGTAACTGTGGACAAAGACAATGACGTATTTAATATTTGAAAAGTCAGCTTTGTTTCCCGAGTCTAAAGAATTTGAGTTTTACACAAAATCATCACGAGTTGAAGATTATTGGGCTTTTAAATGTATTATTACAACATTACTGAATCGTGGGCTCCAAATACAAATAAATGAGCACGTTAATTACTAAAAAAAATATGAGTCCAACCCAATCAAATTCAATCCAAGCTGAATCAAGTACATAATACATAAAACCTTAAATGCATAAAATATACACGTGTCACACCAGGAAAATAAATAGACACAAGAGAGAACAAATTGAAGAGTAATCTGCGATAAAGATTCAAGATGTGAGTTGTGAGTGGTACAATCTGTTCCTGTGTGCTTTTTCTCTCCTCTTTCTGGCGCACCTTGTGAACCCATGTACACTGTACAAATAATAAATAATCAAGATAGAGCCATTGCTTTTGGTGGAGATTGGAGACTGGAGACGG
>JABASP010002126.1:0-22508 GCA_019776565.1 Sminthurinus signatus | reverse complement strand
ACTATAGGCCGAAACAAAGGTATGAGTTTTTACAGAATAAAAATTCAATAAAAAATACGCCCACAATCAAAATTTTAGAAAAAATAGATGCGATAAAATGCTTTCACTTGGGTTGCCCTAGTCATCTATAACCTATAACGTAAAACGTATAGTGTATAGCGTAATGTAGTACGCGCTTCCTTATTTTTTCCATTATATCACGCTCCAATTTGATGTGTAATGTACACTGTATCCACAACTCGAATCTATAGAATCTACAGTCTAGAATTCATCGATAACCAAACGCTCTCTAATATATTATGCTATAAAAATGTTCTACAACTATAACTATAGTCTCTATTCTATATATTTTGAAGCCTGGGGCCTGGGGACATGTTCAATGTTCAATGTTCGATTTTTGAGCTGTGAAAGTTGCCAAAAACTAAACCGTCTCTCGCCTTTTCATCTCTTCTCTTCTCGTTTATTTTCTCTTGCAAAGATCGTCCAAATTCCGAATTCCAAACCAAACCAAAGTGGCTGCGTACACGTACGATGTACATTGGCATTGTAGAGTGTAGATTGCGGGACGTATCAAGTAGAAAATCAAGTGTATAATACATGTATTATATATATCTAATATCTAGTAATATGTAATATGTAGTGGAAATGTCCTGTCCTTTTTCTTTTTCTACTCTGCCATTTCCCATTTTCATTGCCTTCCCCGCCTTTTCACGAGTAGTAGTATAATAATAATAATAATCGTGCTTTATAATTTAAAACATCTATATATAATATAATATATTCTATAATATATCCTATACGCTGAATAAAAGTATATGTATTACTATACGTAATATTTCTATCAAAAATATGCTGCAGATATAAATGTCAGTTGAAAAATGTTCAATTAAAAAAATGTACCATAAAAGTTTAGGGTATCCAAAAGTACATATAAATACGGCATAGGAGTTGTGTCATTTTATAATAACTTATATTACAGCTTAAATGTTTAATAGGATAAAGTTCTCATTATGATAAACGACGAACAGTGGAACTATGACTATAATACATGTGTAATAATATGATTGCTCTATAAAGTGTACAATACAGAATACAGACTACAGCTGTATAGAAGACATGTGTAGAAAATAGAGAAAATAGAGATATGAGTTTTTCTCTACACTCCAGATCCAGACTCTAAATTCTAGATTCTCTAGACTCTAGACTCTAGAGAATAATAATATTCTGTGCTAGTGAGTTAATTGAGCACGCAAGATCTCTCCCTCTCACTTTCTCTATTCTCTATTCTCTCACACTTCTCTTCTTCCTCTTTCTCTTTCCTCTTTCTGCACATGGTAGTGGTGGTGACATGACGTTTCATTAATGCCTAAAAATCCATGCAATTATTACATTTTGATTGCTCCCTGTGCGTACAAAGTACAAAGAATAAAGCACCTCTACTATACCTACATTGTACATTATAAATTATCATATGGTCCATAGTATAAAATATGCTCTTTGCCCCATCTTCTAAACAGAGTGTTTTGTTTTTGTTTCTTGTTTCTTTTAATAGTTACAGCAAGATGATGCATGACTGGATAATGAATAATATTCAAATGGATATAAAATATAAACAAAAAATGATATAATTTACCTTGGTGTGACGATATTTAGGTATAAGCAGTCCTCAGATATTTGTGTATTTGGATTCCACATTGCGGCGCCCGCGAAATCCGGAAAGAGAGTATCAATAATCTGGGGACAGGAATTCGGAGGTTTTGTAGTATCTTTTACTCCACTCCAGTTTTTGATGGGACGTGGATGACGAAAACGAAAATCGTCTACAGGTGGCTCGGCGAAGGGAATTCCATACCAACAGTCTACCGGTTCTCGCTTGTCCGTGGCTGCGTAGTCCACGAATCCTCGGACCCATCCTTTTTATTTTAAGGAAAAAAATTATTAAATTTTAATATACATACTTGTTTTAATAGTATTAATAATTATTATAGTTTATAGGTTACCTTTTGTAGTTTCTACGAGAAGTCTGTCCTCCTCGTTGACTTTCCGGGAGGCATCTGATTGCCTCACAACCACATGAGAGCAGGTGAGAATTAACTGGACAAGGCCGATGAAGTACCGATTTCGAAGACACATTTCTCATCTCAAGCGGCCAGCTAAAGGTTCATCCACATGAAACAAAAGAAAAAGAAAATCCAAATTAGTATCTGTGTATCCTAACCACATGACATTATTATTATTATTATTATTATTCCTATGAGATTTTTTTTATCTTGAGTCTCAACTAGTTTTAGCCCTTTCTCGTCAGTCTATGGTATATGAAATGGAATGGAAAATGAAACTGTTCACTCTTCACACATTGATATTTGCTCCACACATTAACACATTTCACCCTACTCCTTTTATATTTGTATATTATGTACCAATGTTTTCTAGTTTCTATACAGTATAGATATGAGCAACATTCACACCATCACGTCCGCTTTCTCTTTCTGTTTCTCTCTCATCCTTCCTCTCCCTTCCAGTGTAAAAGGTCCATCAGACAGACACAACAGAAAACAGAACAATCTCACACGTAACACGTACCAAAATGAGGAAAGGAAGAAGGAGCAGAACAAACAGAAAAAGCCAAGAAATGCTGCAGTCCTTGAGTCTTGAGTCTAGAGTCTTGAGACTGGTTCCGTTTAGATTCTACAACCACAACCACTACAGATAGGTTTTTATACTCTCTCTTGTATTCTACATTCTCTATAGATACCTGCATAAAGTTAACGCATTCTGTACTCTGTATATCCCAAATGATACAACAGACAACAGACAATAGCCAATAGACAATAGACAACAGAAAACAGAAAACAGACCAAACCAGAAAAGGAGAAAGCAAGACATTCCGCTTCAGCTTCTTGGCTTCATTTCTACACACATTGGCATTGGAATTGGCTCTGGCACTGAGCTCTTGAATACCAACAAGAAGCAAGAAGCTGAGGATACACAGTACACAGTTTGTGTACATTCTACATTCTACATTCGCAGTGTTCTTCATCTACCTATTTTCAGTCACTATAGCCTTGGCTTTACTTTTACTTTTGGCTTTGGCTTTTAGCGTCTCATCACCATCTTCCTCCCTTTCCTACTTTCCTACTTTCCTACTTCATTGAGCAATTTAGTAAGATGCGGTGAATATCTGATGTGGTACACAATCTACATGTACAATGTACAGTGTAAAGCATAGGCAGTTTTCAGCCACTGCCGTATCTTTACTCTTTACAATTCTGCATGTAGACTGTAGAATGTAGAATGTTGAGATAATATTATCTAATGTAACATTTATGACGGCTGGCACAGGATGGTCCACCATTCACCATTCGCTATACACTGTACAAAGTCATAACCGTCTTGGCATGCCTGTCCTCTGTTTTCTTGCTAGTTGTTGGTCTGGTGTGTATACAGAAAATGTAACTCTCTGCACTAGTCAACTTTCTTTCTCACAATTTACATTGTACATTCTACTATGTACAATGTACAAGCTATTGCATGATGTAGACTTTAGACTGTAACAACAGCAGCACACTCCTCGTGTGTGCATAATGTATGGCTTTTTTATTTTCATACTTTGGCTAATATGAGTGAGGAGTGAGTGTGTACAGTGTTTATGTATGCATCAAGATGAAGAATGAAGAGGAAGGGAAAGTAGTGCAGAGCAAAATAAAAAGGAGTAAAAGGAGGAAAGTACGCTGCCGATATTTATGCACCACGTTGTACCTTCTACATATTTTTATTTAGTAGCGTACACATAGTAGAAAGGAGAAAGAGTGTTGAATGCTGAGTGTAGATTGTAGATTGTAGTCTGTAAAATGTAGAATGTAGATATAAAGGATACAGTACATACTACATACATACAAAATACGGCATAGTATTTCATCCATGAGATTAATTCGGCCCAACCTTAAACTTGAATGCACGGAGGAAGAAAAGAGGGGAAAAAGAAGAGGAGAGGAGCAAAATAAAGAGAAAGAGTCAGAACCAGAGTCAGAAGCCGAAGCCGAACCAAAGGAAATACTGAGAAGGAGAAAGAGAGAGAGTAATGGAGAAAAGACTTTTTTACTCCCAGGTGTCCCTTTTGAACAAGAAGCAAGAAGAAAGAGGAGAGGAGAGAAGACATGGCAACTGGCAACATAATACATAATATACATATGTAATATCTATGTACAATGTACAATGTACGTCCAAAATATACATGCTTCTTTTTCTCCCTCCTTTTCTTTCCCTTTCTCTACTCTCTACTCTCTACTTTCTCGCGTTTTCCTCCCTTCTCACTCTAAATGCTTTAAGTCAGTCGGATTTGGAGCCAGCCAACAAAGACGATGAAGACCATGAAGACGAAGAAGACGATGAAGAAAAGGAAAAGGATGTGCACACGAAAGGAAAACTAATAAACTCAAATACTTGTTCACTCTTGTACAAGCATATAAATGTGTGTTAGATATTAGATATGCATGTACAATGTACAATACACAATACATTTTTTACATGTATGAATTCACGTAGTTTTTTCTTTCTTTCTTTCTTTCTTTTTTCTACTGTTTTTCTTTTCCTTTGACTTTGACTTTTCCCTTTTCCTCGTTTTTTTATTTTACTTTTTACTTTTTTGAGGAGCACTTCATTTACAAATACAAAATACAAAATACAAAGGTAGTATCTGCAGCTCCATGATAAAATTACGCCAGCTTTACGATATACTGCATACACTTAATATTAAGATGGATATTGATATGTTCCTTGTCTCAAGTCTAAAGTCTAGCGGTTTTGTGAGGATGGACTTGCCATACTATGCATTATATATTGTATATTGTGTTACAGATACAGATAGTCTGACTTGGTGCAGGGAAACAGTAAACAGTAAACACCAAATAGTTTACTCACGCCGACAATCGTCATACACAGTACACAGTACAACAGTACACGGGTGTACATTTCTTCTTTTTACCATAATTATGTTATGTTATTCCAAAAGAAAAAAAAGAAGAGGAAGAAGAACACTACACACTTCAATAGGAGAAAAGAAAAGTTAACTAGTTTAGGATTTAGGTAAAGGTGGAGGGTTGGCAGTTGGCACCCTGCGAAATTTCTTTCTTTTCATGTACACCGAAATAAACATGAAACTGAAAATGAGATGACTACAGACTACAGGCTTTCTTTTGTAAATTGTCGATTGCATTTAGCATTTACGCAAAGGTTTAACATTCCTTGTATTTTTTTGCTACATATACGGTGAATGCGGTACACGATATACGATATATTATTTGTTGAGAATCCAAAGTTGGAGACTGTAAACAGTTGATTGATTTTTTTGTATTGGTAATCTTTTCATCTTTGACCTAAAAATTGACACTGTGAATTTTGCATACTATTTTGGTGCCAAACATTGAATAATAATTACTATTACTGTTTATTGTACTTTTTGCTCTGCTTTGTTGACATTGGTCAAAGTATTGTCTCTGTGCTCTACAGTAGTTTCCAGAAACTAAAATGTAGATTCTAGATTCAAGATTTTCTTGCCTTTTTCAAGAGGATACTACTCTGTTCTGTATCTTGTATTTTGTGGATTTTGTACTTTGGTACTTTTGCTTCCTGGCTTTTTTGCCGCTTGTTCGTAGTTGTTACTCCTTCTTGGTTCTTAGTTCGTCGTCTGCTAAGTTTTCCACTAAATATTTTATTCAAAGCTTTTACTCCCATGTACCGTGCACCGTACAGTGTAGTCTGTAATATAGCTACAAAATACAAAATGTAAGATGTTTCTTGTACCGCTGTACAATACTCTATACTCTATACAGAATACAGTGTACATTGGCTAGCCCATATTCACATGAGTCTTAATTCTAAATTCTACAGTCCCCATCCTCCATCCTCCAGACCTTCCTCATCTCTGCAGATATAACATTTATCCTTTTATTTTATATGTTGTATGGTGCATCTATAGAGATACGGTCGTTTTTACCTTTTACCCTAGTTTCCACGTATTTTCCTATTGTCTACCTTTTCTGTCTCATGTCTAAAGTCTAAAGTCTAACGTCCAACTTCCAACGTCTTACGGCTTATGTCCCAGTGTGACTTCTCTTTACTTTCATTTCTTTTCCGTCTCTTTCGCCTTATGCATTATTCTTTTTGCTACATGTTACATGTTATGCTATGACACAAGTACGTTCTACTGCCTACTGCTTACTTTGTACTTTCTATTTTCTACAACATGGCTTGATTTCTTCTGTTTTAAATGCCCAGCCGTTTTTTCAATCTTGTACAATATTTCCTCAACTAATGATAACAAAAAGAAGAGTATCTTTGCTAAAACCAACCATCCACCACCTGTGTGTATTATTATATGCGTATAATTTTCAAGCATTTACTATGGAATTCAATGTAAACAGGGGGAAAAAAGTATAAAAATATACAAATACACAAGTACAAAAACAAACTCAGCAAGTCTCCAAAACACTGTACAAAAGTCAGTGGACAAGTGAGTAATATGTAATATGTAATACGGGAAAGAAAAGGATGAGGATAAGGATGGCTGAACTGCAGTAGATTTTTATCCTCTGTGGAAAAGGAACCGGGAAAACTCGTGAAAAGATTTAAGTGTACATGTACAATATACACATTATAATATATACACACTATATCCATCTGTACATGCGGTTCTTCCTCATTCTCATAGGTATTTACACTGAATATTCTTCCATACTCCATACTCCATACTTGATGCATTCATGAAGCTATGTGCTAGAAGCCAGCTTCGAGATGCAGTACAACTAAAACTGATACTATGATACTGATACTGGTACTGGTAAATTTTCTCTTTCTTCTTGCCCTGTTCTTTATAGAACTAGTGAAAAAGTGAATGTGTATCTTGATTCTAGATATAGATGTAGATTTGACTATACATGTGGAAAATGGATAAGACGGGGTTCCAGTATTATAGATATTGAGATTGAGATATTAGAGAAGAAGAAAAATTCGCACTCATAGTCATAGTCAAAGCCAGAGCCAGAGCCAAAGCCGAGGCTAGACGTAGCCGTATTCAACGTAGTAAGAGTACGAGTAAAAAACGTACGAGGAAGAACGAGGAGCGATTCCTCGTAAAAAGACGAAGAGGAAAACCAAGACGAAGACGAGGAAAAATAAGGAGTAGAAAGGAAAAAAGAAAAAGTGGAGAGGAGAAAAAAAGAAAGTATAGGGGTATAGTGTTACGAGGACTAGAGTAGGAGAGTATGCGAGTAGGAGAGAGTGAGGCTAGGATAGGATAGGATTGGTTGAGAGAGATATGAAGAAGAAACCGTGGCAGCAGGCGTGTCGAGTCTGGTCGGCCGGAGAAAGGGACCAAGAGAGCCCAGAGAAGGAGAGAGGCAAAGAGAAAGGAGGAGAAGGAGAAAGCGAGAGGAAGAGAGGAAAACTTGGAGGAAAAAGTAGGTTGAGCGAGCATCGTGAAACATTGCAATCGATCAATTCCTTCCACCGACCATGCCTTAATACTTACCTCCCCTACTCTACTCCACTCCACTCTACTCTGTTCTCTGCTATTCTTCGCTATACTCCCTACTCCACTAGCACACTATCCACTATATCTCTATCTCTCCTCTGATTTCCTACATGCACAACTCTGTACTTGTACTTTTACTTGTACACTATACCCATAGCACAACTACAACTACTACGACTTTCACTCCTTTGTACACACATGTACATGGAAAAGTATGTACGATGCTCCTACCCTGTACATCAATATCCACATTTACACACTTACACACACAGCACATAGAACATAGAACACAGCACTTAGCGGGCGAGAGAAAGAGACACTGCACAGTGTACAGATATACGGTATATAGAAATATGTGTATGCATACATGTCTCTGCGTTGCCTCGCCAACAATCCAATCCAATCCTTTCCCCGCTTTCACTACTCTATGCTTTCTCCTCTTCCTTTCCCTTGTTCGCTCTTCGCTGTTCGCTGTACGCCGTACACTCACACTTTGTACAACTCTTAGAATTGCAGAATCTAGAATCTAGAATCTAGAATCTAGACTCAAAACTGGGACCAACCAACCAACCAGCCAAGTTGGAATGTATCTCTATTCATCTATCCGTCTATCCATCTTTCTATCATTATACAGATACACATGGATGGATGGATACATAATGCATTCAGAGGTATACATGTAACATTGACAGAGGCAGTGGAACGAGTACACTATATTTACATACTGTCACATTCCAGTTTTCCAGTATTCCAGTATTCCAGTATGTAATGCTGATCCTTTTCCCTACTACTTCTGCTTCTCCTAGTTACACACTTTGGTTTGGTTGTTGGGAAAATCCAAATCCAAATCCAAGCGATATTCGCTCAGCACTGAACACCGAACACTGAACAGTGAACATTGACTTGGTCTCTCTCTTTCGGTTCTGTTCCTTTCACATTTTTTGCCCCAGTGTTATGTTTGTATCTTTTACTCTTACTGGATATGCCCTGCTATATTATATATTATACTATGCTCAACGCTCAGTTTACGTGGAGATGAAAAGACGGATACTTTCACCCAGAGTTCCAAATTCCACACTCTACACTCTACATTCCACAGCCTTTTGTAGAGTACACTGTAGATTTTGTAGATAGATTGACAAGTATACAGTGTACATTGAACATGTATAATGTATAATGTATAGTGACGACGATCTCTCTATTATTTCACTAAAGCTCAACTTTCTCTTTTTCTCCTCTTGTCATTTACTCTGCTTTCTCTTTCTACATGGTTCGTTTGTTCCCCCTCAGATTCGCAACTTTAACATTGAACTCGACACTTAATCTGCAATCTAAAATCCACACACAAGCGTGTAGAAGGTAGAATTTAGAATTCCGACGGAAGCCCTGTACACTGTACACTGTACATTGTACATAATATATTATGCATCTTGTAATGAATTATCAAACCATGTACAATGTACAATGTTCATTCTTGTATTCTTTTTCATGCTTAATATAATAATGCACAAACATTTCTATACTTTCCCCTTTTCTTGTCCTCTTTGTTTCTGGATAGTTCAAATCAAATCGAAGCAAAATAGATACTTTATTACTATCACTAATCTTACTAGTCTCGTACTAGTCTTAAATCCTCAATCCTAAATACACCTTGATGAAAAGAAGGGTGAAGTGGCGGAGACGAATGGGTCAGGAGGAGGACAGGAAAAAGGAAATTGAGAAACAGATTTGGATTTGGATGTGGATTCTGATTCAAATTGTTGCTGGGTTTTCGGGTTTTACATTTTACGTGAGCCGAATCCTATTGTATTATATTGTATTGGATACGGCGACATTCACATCAAGATCAAGATGAACATTTCATCTCCTAATTCCATTCATGCTCATTGTTCTCCTCCTCCTCCCAATTTCCTTCTCCTCCTCCTCTTCCTCCCTCCATGAAATCCAATGAAATCTCCAGTCTTTCATCTCCTTCAAAGATTTCGCTCATTCTGGAATTCTTTATCCTTTCTTTGTACCAAGAAAGAAAGAAGGAAAGAAAGAGGAGAAGAGTTGAGTAAAGGAAATGACAATGACAGTACAATGTACAATGTTCTGGTAATATTTCTTTTCACACTTGTTCTGTTCACCGTGCTTTGTGATCCGTTGTCCATTTCCCATCTCACTCTCGGTCCGGAATTCTATAGACTTTTTTATTTTGTAGTTCGCAGGTCATTAGATCCGTCCAAGGTCACACAAAAACACACACACCAATTCACTAGACACTAGATACAAGACACAAGACACAATAAAGTCGTGGGAACACAAAACACAGATAATAAACCATAAGAGCAAGACGACAGGGTCGTAAACTGTAAACTCTAAACGGGAAACTGGAAACAGGATGCGTACAATAAAAGAAAACGAAAGAGAAACGTGAGACATTTTTTCCTCCAAATTCCAAAGGTTGAGTACACAATCCACAATACACAATAAATAGTAAATAGTAAATGCTAAATAAATAATTGAGACCCGGAGCAGTAAGAATGCTTTTCAATTTTCAATTCAAGGATTAAATACCGTAGGTTGTAGATTGTGGATATTTCTTACACTTTTTGTTGACGTACTTGTGTACAATGTACATTGGACATGAGTTGATAGTAAAGTTTTTTAACCCCTAAAAAAGGTGGAGAGGTGTGGACAATAGACAGCGAATGGTAAATAAATGACAAGTGGTGGGTGAACAATAAACAATAAACACGGTCTCTAAAGATATTATCTATCGTCATTCAACCTCCTGAATTATTTCATATTGAGTATGAATATAACTAAAACCACTTGCGGTGTATTTTCTGGCTAATTTTATTTTTATTTTTATTTGTCATATGCATTGATAATTGTGAATTGAGCTCATCTACAAAAATTAAGAACATTAAGCCCCATTTATTTCTTTTCTTCGTCTTAAGTAATTTTTCATAAATAACTCAAAATCCCAAATCCAGAATCCACGCGACACTGTACTTTTTTGGAAATGTTCTCTCCTCCCTCCTCATTTACTGAAGCCAGTTGCCAGTTGCCAGTTTCCAGTTGAAAGGAAGAGGAGGAAAATATTAAGCAAGGACATAAAAGAAAAGAAGGGAGGAAAAACTTAGGATTTGGAAGTATACAAGTAGATGGGAAAAGGAGTAAAAGTTGTCTTGTTGAAGAGAAAGCATATGAATTTTTTAATAGAGGAGAGTTTAACTCCCAGTCCAATACAATGCCATACAATTCCAACTTCCAATACAAAGTATACTTATGTTTTGTACAACTTTGCTGACTGCTGACTGCCTCCGATCTCAAATCTACATATCTACATAATATATAAACGTTGCAAACGGCATATAGTGGAGAAAAGGCAAAGGAGGACATGAGAAAAATCTATTTTGTATTTTTATTTTGGGTGTAATTGAATTTGCACCAGGTAGATGAAACAAGATACAAGATACAATTTCCATGGTTCATTTCACACTATGTAATAATATACTTTGTACATTCACACATAGCTGAGCTTACTCAAAGAAAACAATACGAAATCCCGTTTTACCGAGGGAAGTTCAGATTCACTTGTTAATGAACACTCATGTCTCATCCCTTTCCTTTTTTTACTTGTAGAAATTTCACCTTTACTTTTACTGTATCAAGTATCAAGTAACAGTATTTTAATTTTTATTTCCATTTCATATTCATCTATAATTTTTTGTAGATTGTAATTGTAAATTAAAGGTGAAGGAATGTGTTAATAAGATGTAGAATTTTCACACACTTTCTCAGATTATTCTCAATTCTCAAGATATCTAAATATGTGTGGATGTTCAAAATATTGAGATCGTATCCAGTTGAATTGAAAAATTGTCATGTAAAAACTAAAAAAAACCCTTGGAAAAGAGTTTTTATATTTTATTCACAATTTCCACCTTTCCCAAAAGAAGGAGGTAAAAGTGCAAGTACAAGTACAAATTTGAAAATAAAAACAGGAATACAAATATAAAGGGCAAATTGTTGGTTTATATTAATCGGACAACTAAATATCAATACTACATAAAAAATAGACATTTGATACTAGATACTACACTTTACAATCACATTACAAAAGAGTACGGAGTAGGTAAAAAATAAATGGGCTTTGTACACTATGGTATTTTGTTTCGATGTTTTCTCCTTTTGCTTCTGCTTTTGCTTTTCTCTATTTTATACATATTTTCCCATCGCCATTCCAAGTGCCAGTTGTAGAATCTACAACTCAAGACTCGAGGCTTTGAAATATGAAATAACTACATGTCAAAAACGTAAAGTTTATCATTTATTCAGAGGGAAAACAAGTACTGTCACTCTCCTGCTTCATTTAAATTGTAGATAGTCCTAGTCCTAGTCGTACTTGTTCTCATACTTTCTTTTACAAATAGTCTGTGTGCAGTGTGCACCAGCTTAGAGCATAAAGTATTAAATATACAGTACACAATATACAGTGCCTCACACTGTGACTGGGACTGGGACATAGTGTCCTCCCCATAATAATAATAATAATTTTCCATTGATAAATAAAAATCAATTGAAAATGGAACCCAACCCCGATCTAATCCAATCCAGCCCAGTACAGTCCAGACTAGTCCAGTCTAATCCAATTCAATCCCAAGTAAAGTAAAGGAGAAGAAAGGAAAATGGACATGACATAATAAAAAAGTTCATTGTACATTGTACACTGTACATTGCTCCGTGTCTTTTCATAAGTTTTGCTCTAAACTCACAACTGTAATAATTCCTTAAGAATCCACAGGAGGAAAAACCCTTACAGAATTACACAAAAATAATATTATAAAAATTTCCTCTCCTCTTCTTCAGTACAGTCCAGTCTCTTCTAGTCTAGTCTAGTTTGGTTTAGTTTGGTTTAGTTTGGTTTGGTTTGGTTGGGTTTGGCTAGATGCGTTCAGTTATTTGTATATGGTTAAATATTTAATTCTGAGACACTACTTTTCTGGCTCCTGGTTGTTGGTCGTTGGTTTGGTTTGGTTAGGAGAGTGCAAATGGTGTAGTTGGTAGTTGGTTATTATCTCGCTAGTAAATGGCTCTTTCTCTTTTCTCATTTTGAATCATTCCTCCTCGCTCTTTCCCTTCCTTTTGCCTTTTGTTTCCCACTTCTCCCTTTCCATTTGCTCAAAGAAAGAAAGAAAGAAAGAGAACAGGCCTGTGTGACAGCATAGCGGAAATTGCCCTTGATATATAGCCTACTGCACCTCTTATTATATTATCATCATTATCACAAAATTTCTCTCTCTCTCTCTCTTTCCTTCTTCTCCGTCTCCGTCTTCTTCTTTTACTTTCTCGCAATTGCTTTTCACATTTCAAGTCCCTATATGTACAATGTACTGAATACTGAACCATTTACACTCACGTTCGCACATTTTGTTCCGGCGTCTCCTTTTCTTCGCCTCTGTTACTCTGTTCCGTCGTTATGACTTTTCCCTCCTCCTTTTCTACAGTAGTCTCACATCCCGTTTACTTTCTCTTAATACTTTCTCTGAATACTTTGTACTTTGTACTGGCGACCAGTGTATGAAGAATAAAAAAGTATAGCTGTTTTCACTTCATACTTAAATGTGGCAAAAAGCTGGCCTACATAAATGTTTTCTTGTGATGCCTGAAATATAAAATACTCATTACTCTCCGCTTGACTTGACTTGAATTGGTTTCCACTTTTCACCGGTTGGACCTGAACATTGAACAGTACAAAGAAACAACACGGAGAAATCCAAATTCCAAAATCCCACCACCAGCGTTTTTTTTATTTACACTGGAAAACTAATTACTCACATATCCATTTTAAATGGAGGTTGACTGCTGTCAACTGTCAACCGTCAACCGTCACCCTCAAACGTCACCCTTAGACTTAAAAAATGTACATTTGAAACAGTCTTATTAAACTAAAAGTTGTACTTAAAATAGATCCAATTCCAGGAAATTTTATAAAAACTCTTAGCTAAACAAAGAATGGAATAATCTGCACTTATAAAATGTTCATGCAAAATACAAACTTATACAACTACAACAATACAGAATAAATCTCATCTAGCTTCAAAAACCTAAATGGTGATGAAATGAAGAAATAAAACAAGGTGGTATGTCAAAAATACAAAATACAAAATACAAAATACGCAGTACTCTTGTGACATTTTGTGAGGTCGTTGAGTCTGTCCAAAATTAGGAAAAAGAGTGAAGAGAGTTGAGTTGATTTGATTTGAGTAGAGTAAATATCTACAATCTAGAGTTGTTT
Source organism: Sminthurinus signatus (assembly GCA_019776565.1). Taxonomy (NCBI): domain Eukaryota; kingdom Metazoa; phylum Arthropoda; class Collembola; order Symphypleona; family Katiannidae; genus Sminthurinus; species Sminthurinus signatus. The sequence continues at coordinate 8,688 of JABASP010002126.1, read as the reverse complement.
GTTTTTTGTTGTTTTTTCTGTTTTTCTGGTTTTCTGGTGTCCGTGTAAAACAAGTATTATGCGTCGACAGTCGACATAGAGTTGGAATTTCTCCTCACTCACTAGGTTTGATTCGCCGTTCCAGGATATGGCGTGCAAAAGGAATAAAACTAATAATAATACGCAGAGTACTAGTTACTAGTACATTGGCGAGCACATTGGCACATCATCCCCTCCTCACAACTTACATAATAAACATATGCGAACCTAACCTACAGACACATTATACGTTATACGTTATAGATTATAGATACAAAACAACACAACACACAATACACAATACACAAGGCAAGGCGAGGTCCAACTAGTCTAGCGAGTGAGTGAAAGAAAGAGGAGAAAGTGAAAGGTATGCGAATGATGTGAAAGAACCAAAGTTAGAGCCAGAATTACAACCAGCAGCAGGATCTATTCCCGTCCGAGTTTATAATCTCCTCCCACCTCTTAGTATGTACAATAAATAAATGAGAAAATAACACAAATGCAAAGGGAGCACCGTTTGGAGTTTGGAGCTTGGACTAAACCTTATGGAAGTTCTGTAGGTCTGTCGACAGTTCTACCACGTGTTTCACATTTCCTGTCTCCTTCTATCCATCTATCTATTTACTATACACTGTACATTGTGTGTTGTACCTTCTACCTCGTACCTGCATCTTTCTCTTTTAACTTTCTCCAGCTTTCTCTTCTACTCCATCTCCATCATTCCACCGCAGCGGAACAAACTACAGATACTACAGATACTCCTATACTACACATAACGAGTTGGCCCCAACACAAACGAGTTTTGGCCAATTTTTACACTTTAATCTTCCTCACCAACTCCAAACTCAAAGCTCAAAGCTCAGAGCTCGCCAACTCATTGTACGATATCTACAATATCACATTGTCTCTCCTCGCACAAATCTCTAATCTCCACACTTTAACTCCAACTTCTTCCTGGTTGGAAAAATTCACAACTTTCTCCGTGTCTTTCTCTTCACTCCTAATTTCTCTTTATCACCTGTTTCTCCCTCCTTTTCCCTATAGGTTTCCTCCTGATATTTGATCTTGCCAAAATACAGATATTTCCTTGAGAGAGTGAGGATTAAAATCTCAAGTCTCAAAACTTTTCATTCTTCTTGGAATCATGTTCAAAGCTATATTATATATTAGTAATGAAAATTATAGCTTTGAAGAACTTATAGAACTTTGAGCATTGATAAGTGATAAGTGATGCAAGATTTTGTACATCAATATCGATATCGATATCAAAATCAAAAACAAAACCACAGCCTAAATCAAACATGAGGATGATGGAGAAAAGAGAAAAGAGTACACACAATTAAAGGACCAGCCTTCCTAAAAACTAAACAGAGAAGAGAAAATCTAAAATCTAAAACATGCATAAATACAACGTGCATATATGTTTAATGTTTAATGATCATCTTCATCTTAATTTCCCTGCTCTCTCTTTCTCTTTCTCTGCCTCTCCCCGTCTCTTTCAAGTGGTGCTAAATGCAAGTGTATTACTATGATTATTTAAACTGTTCCAGTCAAATGGTGGCCTTTCCTCCTCCTCGTACTCGTACTCGTACTTAATTGCAGTGTTTAATGAACATGAAACTTGTAATCAGAACACAAACAAAATTGGTCTAGGACATGCAAACTTTCCTCAACACCAATGTCAATCCGATCCAAGTCAAACCACGTTGATTCTAGAAATTCTAGAAATTCTAGTCAAGCACAACTAAACTAAACTAAACTGAGCTAAGCTAATACAAAGTCAAAACTGATTTATTATTCCACAACGTTATAACGGGAAAGTCAAGCCCTCAAAAGTCAAACACCGTGAATTGTGAGTCTAAAATTCTGCAGTCTAGATTCTAGATTCCAGATTCCAGATTGTAGCTTTTAGCTTCTAGTTTGTAGTTTCTAGATGCTGGACTTGGAGTACATACATTTACTCCAAATTCTCCAAATCCCAGAAAGGAGAAAGAGAACGAGAACAGGAAGAGCAGGAGAAAAAAATGAGAGAACTGTATAATTTTTACATGTTCCCTCTCTCTCTTTCTTTACCTTTCTCTTGGAAAAAAGCTCCGGCCTTTTCATGTTAATTGAGGAAATGAACGTATTTGAAAGGGAAGTGAAAGCTTTGAATAATAATCCTTTGACTCTTATAATTATGATTTTCAATTTTTACACATAAATACACAATACACAAATTAATGCTCTGCCCTCTGCAGTCTGCAGTCTGTACACTATTTATTTATTATTTTTGTGCAATACCAATACCAGTATTCTTTACTCTTTACTTGGTGCAAGTTCAAAGTTGTACTTGGCAAACTTGATGCTTTATGAATTTTAGGAATGTTTTACTTATCTTTACAGTTATGCAACCATTTAGATTTTCATGCTCTAAATATAGTAGTATCCACTCGCTTACTTTGGATTGGCCCAAATCAAACGAAGGGGAAAATCTATTGACAGTAATTTATCAACTAGAAAAAAAGGGGAAAGAGGGAACAACTCTATTCATTTTTTGCGTGCTTTTAGAAGCTATAGCGTAAATATAAAGTGTAAATGTAAAGTGTAGATTATAGATGTCTGTAGCCGTAGCCGTAGCCGTAGCTGTAGCTCACAGTTCCAATAACAAATACAAATTAGCAGTCGATTAAAAATTTATTAATGATCAACAACCTGAACAGTAGCATGTAAAACAGTAGAACAGTAGTATTTATTAAGCCCCGTACTCCAGTTTCCTTTGCATTTTCATAACCTACCAAAACACAAAGCTTTGTAGGAATACTACTATACTACTGGTGAATCCGGAAAGTTTACACACGTGGAATGTGGAATGCAGCTACAGTGCAAATATTACAAATTATATCACTATTCATCATTTATCATATATCATATATCTATAATGTATAATGTATAGTTCCCAGTGCCCAGTGTCCAATATAGTAAAGACGCGTGTGATATTTCATATTTCATATTTGTCTCTAATTTCTAGTCTCTAGTGAATTGTTAATAGGGAATCACAATGTAAATGTTCCTTCCCCTTCATTTTCCTTTTCTTTGCACAATTGCAATTTTCATACACGTGTTAAATAGTTAGTTGTTTATTGTTTAGTTGTATCGAGTATCGAGTATCGTGTGTACAAAATTAAATTTTATATTGTTTTGAGTAAAGTTAATGATCCGTGGTCAGTGGTCAGGTTCCGTATTCCGTATTAAGTCTCCACAGCTCAGTGAGTACACATTTTAAAATAGTATCAGTATGCATGTTTTTAGTACACCTTTGGGACCTGGAACTGAAATCGGAAGAAAATGAATAATATTCAAAGTTGAAATACTCGCTATTCAATATTCCACAGATAATTCTAGTTGATATTCCATTAGGAGTCATTCAAATGGAAGCTACAAAACAGGTATTCCAAGCGTACATATTTTATATTTTATACTGCATTGAAAAAATTGAGCAAATTAGGAAATTAGAAAATTTCCTCCTCTCATTTTTATTCCCTTGACCAAATCTCTTTGCGTATGTCTGATCCCAATTCTCTTAGGAAAATTGCACCAAGCTCATTCAAAGCTCAAAACTCCAGCAGTCAATAAAGTCAATACGAAATCCATGTTCATGTCCATGAAAGGGCAAATGTTTTCAAGAGAATTTCACATTCTTTGGAAAGGGGAAAGGACAAAGTGGGAAAGTTGGAAAGTTGGAGGCATGCAGTACAACTTTGTCTCAAGGATGGAGAATTTGAGTAATTTCATGTAAAATGTAAATGGTAAAGAACAAGGAGGAAAAAAGAAGAAGGAGAAAGTCAAAACCAAAACCAAATAACCATTATATGTCGAGTCTCATTTTGATGTTGATTTTGATTTTGACTCTGAGATTAAGATCTCGTTCCTCATATTTTTTGATATAACTTAATATATTTTGCACACAAATATTCATATTCATATTTTAAGAGCAACCATCAGCCTCAAATCTCAAGTCTCCAAGTCTCCAGTAAAAATACTAGTATAATACAGTTTAGCACGAATGCGGACTGCTAAAGGTAAATTGGAAAGCTGTAGGTCTGGATTCAAGATTCTAGATTCTAGGTATGTGTAGAAAGTAGAAAGTGGAAAGTATAAAACAGATGCACGCATGTATGAATGCTGTAGCGTGTGGGATGGTGTCTAGTGCCTAGTACCTAGTGTGTAATGGGCTCTGTATACATTATACATACATGTACATCATAATAAAGATCCCAACGCGATAGCCACAGTCTTCACAATCAGTGAACAAACTATTAAGATATGCACGAAATTTGGGTGCTTTTGCTTGCTTGGCTGCTTTCTTTCTTTCTTTCTCGCTTCCTTTCACCTACTCCAATTTACCTATTTGTACATTTACCTATGTACACATTATATTACACATTATATTATATCGTATTATATTTTAGTATATTGTATTACTTGACTAGGTTGTAGTTGGGAGTTATTTACTATTTGTAGTCTGGAAAAGAATTTGTAGAATCCAGAATCTAGAATCCAGAATCCAGAATATATTCGTAGAATGTACAGCGTACAGTGTAGAATATAAGTGCATATGCAATTAAAGTGTTCGTTAAGCAAACCTAAGTAGACCATTATTTTCTTATCGATTTCTCTCTCACTCTCTCTCTTTCTCGCTTTCTCTTTCACCCTGTTCCTCGTTTTCGTTTTCGTTTTCGTTGTCGGTTTCGTTTTCTTCGGGTTGCACTAACTACGAACTACGGCCAAGGCGCTAAGGCAATAAACTACAGAGTATGTACTGTGTACTGTGTTTATGTACTAGCTGAAGGATACGTATCCAAATTCCACATTCCAGAATCCAGATCCAGCTTGTTATATTTGATAACAGCCATTACGGATTTTACTAGGCACATTATTGGGTATTTTCTCCACTCTTTCTCTACTTCCTTTCCATGTTGATGGATATTCAATGCTCAATCCTCAATCCTCAATTCTCAATCCTCAATCCTCAAAAAATGTAGACTCGGAATTCTGAATATGAATCTGTTTGGGGTTTTGGGCTTGGGAAAAAAACCTCGCCACTACTTCTTCTACGCTATACAATATACAATATACGATGCAGGTTGTACGGTATACGGTATAGTAATAGTAAATAGTAATATTATGTGAGTAAGATGAAATCAAGTTCCATGAACTACCAACGACCCGCTCTTTCTCTTTCACATAGTGTACAGTGTACATTGTACATATATCACACACATGATTGTAGATTGTAGTTGAAGGAAGTCGGGCACGACGAATTATTTGTTTTCCTTCATACTTACACGAAATGGGCAGAATGAACAATTGCTTTTGACAGGGTGCAATTTCTCTGCACATGATAGTCCTTTTATTTACCTGTACTACATACTACATACAACATACACCGTATTATATTTTATATTGCATGTTTTATTTTGATTGGTAACTATACTTTTTTTTTTTTTTTACTTTTTGTGTACTTTCCACAGTTTCTATTTTTCAAATGGAACCAAACTAGTCCGTCTAGTCAAATGGATCTCGTTTTCTACGGGGTAATTGAAACCTGAGTTTGTTCCATGCACTTTTAAAGGGGATTATTTCAATTTTCAATTTTCAATCCACTGAAGAATGAAGAATACCATACAAGTAAGCTTTTATAACAAGCCTCTACAGTCTACAGCTCAGCTACTCTATAATTCTATTTAATATAAAAAATACTTCTGAAGGAAAAAGAAGAGATTAAAATTGAAATGTAAACTATTAAAAATGATATTATATTATTTCATATTGTAGATTGTAGCGTGGGGAAATAAGATGAGAGTTGAAAGCGTTTCATGTGCGTCTGAGCATTGAGCATTGAGCATTAAACATTGAGAATTGAACATGCTGGCAGGGAGGCAGACAAGAAGAAAAACAAGACAGACAGTTGAGTAGACATGTATATAAAGATAGAAAGAAGGAAAGAAAGAAAGAAAAAGGATGGATAGATGGATGGAAGGAAGGAAGGAAGGGGATAAAAAGGAGAGAAAATCGTTGGCACAATTATCGTGGCCCAGTGAAAGAATGAGATTTTTTGCGTGAATCAGCTGCTCCTGACTCCTAGAGAAGTGTCATTGGACTTTGGGAGGTTATCATCAATCATTCTATACAAACAAGCAACTACTTAAATAAAGGCTTTCTTTCCCCTTCTCTCTCTTTTTCTTTTTTCATGTACTTTCTCGCTCTTTCCTCTTTCGTCTTTCCTCTTTCCTCTTTGCTCCTGTACTCACAGGAGCCATACACAAACAAAATGTAATTGTGAGACCAGCAAACAACAATATAATACACTTGTATAGGCACATTGTACATTGTACATTGTACAAAGCAGCTACCTATCGAGAATCTAGAATCTAGAACCTAGAATCTTGGATGTAGGATCTAGTATATTATTTACATTACAAACTGTTTACAATATATATTATAGTATATACTTTGGATTTTATACCCGATAATGAAATAGTGGATACACTTTCTCTTTCCATAGTTATTATTTCTATAAAAAAAGTACAAGTATAAAAAGAAGAAGAAGAATACCATAAAATAATAAATAGAGCAATGCCGAACTACCTTCTTCTTTCTTCCCATTTCCATTTCCATGGGCATTGTAAAAAACAGAGCTTTGACTTTTATTTACCGAGTGAGAAATCATTTTTCCTCTGTTCACAACAACAGCAACAACAGCAGCAACAACAACACTGAAGAAAACACTAATAACAATAATAATAATAATGAACTGAATACAGAATACAGTCAACATTCTACATATTTCAAAATCATGTCAAGTAATCAATTTTCTCTACAAGTCTAAAGATTATTTATCAAGTGTTAAATGTCAAAGTGGTATGACAATGTATAATTTGTAAATTGTAAATTGTAATAATGATTCTTTTGGCTTGATTTGATTTGACAGTGAAAGTTACCCTGAAGTCGATAAAAACAGTGGATGGTTTAAAATTTTTGGCGTACAGAGTTTGGAGAGTAGCAAAAACAAAGAACAAACATATACGGCAAATTCCAAATGAAATTATAATCATTTTACTGCATCATTCATCATCTGTACAGTATTTACAATTTACACAGCCGAAATTAAACAACATTAGTCAACATTATTCTTATTATTATTTTTTGTAGCATGTTGAATGTTGATGTGGATGTCGATGTTGACTATTAACCGATTAAGTCGAGTTAAATGAACTCTTAGGAAGAGGGAAAGTAAACCGAGGTTGGAAATCCAAACTATCGTAAATCCTAATTACACTCTGTGTGTGTTTGTGTACTAAATTCTCAAGTTTTTACCTTATTCTGTTCAATTTAGTATTTACTCTTTAGCGTACCGTATAGTAAAGGGTAAACGGTAAATGGGAGAACAGACCTTGAAGCTTGAAGGAAATACAACAAATAAATCTTTATACAAGGAAATTCTTACAGTGTAGGATTTTCAGTCTTCAGTCTCGGATCTACAAAATATTATGTAATTCATGTACACTGAACTGAACTGGACTGGAGAGGACCTTTTCCCACTTTTTATGCATGTCATGTTGACTAACTTTCCATTTCCTATTTCCTACGTTTTCCATGCTCAATATTTTATGGATAAAACTTCCCTCAGTCTCACATTCACAATAAGTCGGGAGTCATTCTCAATTCTCAATTCTCAGAATGTTCAATAATATTCCAGATTCCATTGTGAAAGGTGAAAGGCTTTGCCTAATTTACAGCTCATGTAAAAAAGTAAAAAGTAAAAGTTAAAAAACTGTTGAACAAAACTTTCCCCATAATAAATATTACCTATTACATATTATCCAAGCTGGCTAACAGCTAACAGCCGTTGGGTGAGCGGTGAAAGGGGTTTAAATAATATATTGATATTATGAAAAGATGCCAGAAAAAACAAGAAACCTTGTTCAAGTCTCATTGAGAAATTTGGACGCTTTCCATAATCTACTATTATTAGCATAATATTCCTATGGCTGTTTTTACATTCTACATTCTCATTCCACCCTTAGACAAGCACAAAGTTCCAGGTTCCAGGTTCCAGACTCCAGAAATTAACTTTTACCATCAGATTTTAGATTACTTCAGTATCAAAGTCCAAGAATTTCAGTTTTGAAAATTTGAAATTTCATGTTTTTCTTCTCCAAAAGGAAAATATGAGAGTTTACCTTTTGTGCTTTTTGTACCTCAGTTTAAAGTTTAAATGTTAGTTAAAAATGTGTGTTTTTCTTAAAAATCTGCAATGCCTCAACTTGGTTTGATTATAAATTTAATTCGGATTAGAATTCGTCTTAGAATTCGTCTTGGACTTTGTCTTCAAATTGGAGTTACTAAAAAAACTAAAGCATGCTATGAAATTCATATTACAGTATCCCGCAAAACTATGAATACCCCCATGCGCTTTTACTCTCACTTCCGAATTGAGGATGACCGCGTGACTTTTCGACCATGGTCCAAGCGAGAAAGTTTTAGGAAATACGTTTTTCTTTTATCGAAGCCGCCCCACATCCTTCTAGGTCACCTGGTTCCGATTCTGTGACCCCAAACGTGAGGCAAGGTCAAAATCGACACCGCAAAAGTCTGAATACACTTTGTACTTTTTCATATATATGT
>JABASP010002125.1:0-22517 GCA_019776565.1 Sminthurinus signatus | reverse complement strand
ATGGAAATATGTGTATGTGTGCACTGTACACATTATATGTTTTATGTTTTATGCATGAAGAGTTGAAGAGGGAAACGCAGACAAGATAAAAGCCTTTTGAATTTTGAATCCTTATATTTCTGTATATACGATGCTGTCGATTTGAATTTAAAATATATTGCAACTAGATTAGAATTTTCATTTCCTTTGCTCTATGCATCCTGTAGGCTGTAGGTACTTTCACCCATAAATAATTCAAAGTTGTACTGCACTTTTTTATTGAAAATATTTCCAAAAATTACAGTTGTTGTCTGTAGTCTGGAGTGGCTTTTTTTACAATACTTTGATCCAGCACAAAAACAACCTTACTTACTTTCTAAAAAGGAAAAACAAAAACCGTCCAAATCCACTTCCTTTTACAAGAATAAGGGTATTTTTGGATTCCTGAAAAGCACAGACATATATGTAAAAATACCTGGCTCTGGAGGAACAAAATCGGGAAAGGTAAAGTCAGGATAGCGTGGTACAGGACATAAACTGCTGACAAATGAAGTATCGTATTGCACATGGATGATTTAGGATAACTTCAATTCCTGTCCCTTGACCCTTGACCATCTGCAATATATTGAGTTTTGAGGTTTCAAAGTAAGCTATCGGATAGCTATGGGCTGAACAGATAAATAAGGAGTGCAATGAAATGGACCTCGCCAAAGAAATTGTCTCAGTACAGCAAAACCTTTAGTAATTTATTGTAGAACACAGTTTTCAAATGCTTTTCTTTGAAAGCCAAAAAGGATATGAATACAAGATACAAAATACAAAGCATACTGTTGGGTGCCATAATTTATTCAATTTACATGACTTTTGTTGCATCATGTAGAATATGGAAAAGACTTTTAGATTCTTTGTTGTGGTTCCTTTTCATGAATTTTGGAGTTGCTTACTTCAAAGATAAAATTTTATGCACTTTACATGCATTTTATGTATTTGTAGCTTTTACAAGCTCTTTTATGTATAGTGTATACTTACATTGCACATAATACATTATGCAAATAAATTCCCCAAAAAATTAGAGGACGAATAAATTGAAAAAAAGAAATGCTAGAGGAAGCCATGCAACACATTTGAACCTTTTCCTCTCTCTCTCTCTTTTACTTCAACTTTCTCATTTGTATTACCCACACTACACACTACGGCTTCATGTCTTCATCTCTCATCTCACATTCGAAGATTATTATTATTACATTACATCATATCGCTGTGGACTGTGGACGTTAATGTTATTTTCATTTTCCCGAGTATTATGTGTACATAATATCATACATTACATATTACATAGCTTAGAAAAACTTTTGAGACTTTTTTTTATTCATCGTTTCCCTTAATATTGTACAAAAGTTTTAATATGATCAAGCAAAAGGACAGACCGTGATACATGATCACATTTTACATTATGCATTACAAATTTTTAAAGTGCTGTCTTGTACTTTTACAAATGGTATTTGAAAGCAGATTGAATCTGTGTAAAAGCGTAATATGTGTAATATGTAATAAATTGAGAACAGGAATTCTCCACCATTTTCATCAATTTGAATCCTAAGTAAAAAAAAAAGTAAACCAGAACTATCTGTACTGTGGAAAATTATAGTATGACCACTCTCAGGCCTTTTAAAAAATGTGGTACTTGATGAAATTAATAATCATTTTTCATGACTTCCTATTTACTTGTCACCGAAACCTTTCCATGTTTTAAAATCGTTTCAGGTCAATAAACTTTTTATTTGTGATTCAATTGAGTGATAAATATGACAACACATGAATATCAAATGAAATAAACAGGGTACCATGTCCTGTCTTCCCAACTTCCTGTCAGTGTATAACGTATAGCGCTTAGTGTATACCCAGCTCATCATTTCCACAAACTAATTGCCGTTGAATAATTATAGAGAGAATGCAATTATGTGGCCAGCGGGCTGAACTGAAACTGAAATTTCTGGGGCATATCAAGCATTAGTGTGGAAGTAACAGGCGTGTTATAGTGTCATACACATTGAATCATAATGAAAATGCTATGCATAAAACACACGAGTACTTAAAACAAATGATAATAACAATATGGAATTCACACCGGAAAAGACCCGAAACCAGAATTCTCCCAAATGAAAGCTGTGCACTGTGCATTGCACCTTGTAAATATCTGTCATGTTCATAATGAAGAATATATTATAGTATATAATATATAGTACATGATAATTGAAGAATGAGGAAGACCAATTGAAAGATACATTATATTATATTCGTACATCTCATTTATTCTCACAAGTCAGTTTTCACACTTCATACAATCCTTAAATTTACATGCAGTACAATTAAAATTGACAGCACCCCATTAATTTGCGCAGGGAAATACAAATTGATAACAAAAAAGTCGAGTGCAAATACTACTTTTTTTTTTTTAAAGTTTTGTTACAACTCAAGTCCTCTACTGCGATTCATTACTAATCATTACACCTAATGCTCATGTAGTAAAACATTTGTAATTGGTGTAATATTACATCTATCTACAATAACTTTAAGTAACAATAGTTTTAACTTGGTATTAACTAAATGGCTTATGTTTTATATCTGCATACATACTATACAATATTATATGTGTTTACATAGTTTATTATTTTAAATTTTCTATTACATATTTTAAACATGGTAACATTTGAGAAGTAATCAAAAACTAATGTAATACACATATGTGTAGCAGCACTGAGATTCATGATTCATGGTATGAAAAAGCGGCTCGGTAATCTATATGTTTTATGCTTTAAATATCTGTATAAATCCACATCCCACATATCACAGTCACAAACATACAATAAATATACAATGTACAGTATACAGTAATCAATCATCTATAATCTATAATGTATTGTAAGAACAGGTAGTTAGAAATAGGTACATAGTACACTCAAGTTCACATGAATTCCGAATTCATAACTCATAACAATCAAAGTATATGTATATTCAGAAAAAATAGTTGAAACGTTGTCTCAAAACCTTTTTCATAATCTCATTGATACAAGATACAATCTTCTATAATATACTTCTATCTTCTATATGTATAATGTGGCCGTTATAATTTTTCATGTACATAATGCAAAATGCAAAATGTTTCCATTTACATGTTTACGATAGTTTGTCTGTTCTTAATTTTAAACCTAAAGTTGAACAAGAAGCTAGAAATATAAAGTATTTTTACTATTTAATATTTCTATACTAATAATATATGATTTACTATTAACTATTACATTAGTAAAAGTAGTACATGCTCAACATAGTACGAATATTCTTTTAGATTAATTCTTTGTCACAATTGTAGCTCAACTTGATTACTTGACTAAGAGCTAAGATCTTTACATTCTACATTTTGTTGGTTTTTGTCAAGGCTTACTGCTAAAATAAAAAATATACATAATACATGTTTTTACAACCTAAACACAATAATTATGTGCAATATCATACAAAATTACTCTAAGTTTTGTATTTTCTCTGTTCTCTGTTAGCATTATGTTTTTTTGAAACAAACAGCATGCATGTTGTATGTGTAATGCATATGTATACAGTACACATTACAAATGTGTATAATGTGTAGTCTCTTGTTTAATCTACAATATGCAGTATGTAAATACTTGTATTCGTAGATTGTTTCATGTTCGTTTTTGCGTTCTATTTTCTAAATCTATTTAATAAAAGTATATGTTTGTTTTTTTTGTAATTTGTAGGTATGTTTTGGCTTTTGGGGTATCTTCGTGTCCCATCTCATTTCATCTTACCTTATCCTATTCTATAGTATATAAACGTACATTATACATAATATTACATGTGCATCTCCTGTTTTCTTTCCACTTTCAACCTCCACCAAACACTAAACACTAAACATTATGAGAGACTTGGTTGACTTTATGATGATGGGACAATTCTGGGAGTGTAATGGACTGGAAATTGTCTCCTCCTTTCCCTTTCCCCTTCCCTTTGCTCCGTGGTAAGAGGTATTTAAAGAATGAAAGAAATTTCTTCCGAAACTCCTTACTGCACAGAAAGTAGATGTAGAAATTGAGAGCAAAATTCCATAATTCTAAACAATTTGCGATAGCTCGGAAAACTTGGAAGGAGAGCTCTTGATCCTTGGCCTCTGTGTACAAAATGTTGAGGAAAGCGACGGGGGTTTGTGTGATAAAGAAAAGAATGACGATGGACACGAGGAGGACTGTGAGTCGTTTCTCTTCCTTGTAAATTTTTTTGGAAATGGTCTCAACGTACTCCTCCGTCTGACACCGGGTTTCCCCTCCACATCTCATTTCCTTCTTCTTCTGGGATATCTGTTTAAATTTCCAGATGATGAGGACGTTGAGAACTGCGAGGATGAATGCTGGACCAAATCTAACAATCACCTCCGCTCCTACACTATAGACTTTCCAAAGGACGGTGTGCGTGACAAGAGTATTTTCTTTTTCCTGGTATCGTATCAGGTTCTCGGATGTGCTTGTGGGTATTATCAGGTCCAGTTCGGATTCCGATACTGACACTGGTATTGGTATTGGCATCGGGATCGGTTCCATTTCACTTTTGGAGCGTAATTCTGAAGCTACGAGGGGGAGAGGCTCATTGTAAACACAAACTGTTTTTAGTCCGATTAGTGGGAGGGAAATGAGGATGCCAAAAAAGTAGCAAATACCAATTGCTCTGTTTGCAATACTGGACGTGTGAATGCTTTTAAACTTTGTTGGAGTACACACGGAGGCAAATCGATCCACAGTGAGGCAAACAACAACTTTAAGAGAACAACAGAACATAAAACAAAAGTTAATACATATTTTATATTTTCTTACTTTTTCTCAATTAAAATGAGACATCTCAGTGAAAAAAGGAAAGTGAAAGGTGAAAGTACAGAAAGTACTACAAGTAAAACTACATTGTGATTGTGACTTACTAAAAATACTCGAGGCCATGAAAGTATTGGCCATCGGCAGCTCCACATGGGCAAAGTAGAAACTCACAACATACCAGCCGCTTGGGTGATAAATTTGTCGGTACTGCAATTAAAACAAAACATACATTTTCTTGTTATTTTCAAGTCTCAAAAAAGCCATGCATTAGTTTTGAATCAGTTAGTTTTTCATCCAATGTTTTAGTATTACAATTTGGATTGTGAATTTTGAAGGACAGTTAAAAGTAGATTAGGACACGCTGTTTTCAATTTTATTTTAATATTATTATGTACATGGAATTCAGTGGAGATTCGTGGTTAAAAACAGGAGATAAAAGAGTAAAGAGTACAAAAGTTCAATTAAAACTGAAAATTTGATAGCTACACACTACATATTACACATGTTGTGCTTCAAGCTTCAAGGGAATAAATAAATGAAGTACATGAGCACGTGAAAGTTTATACGTTACAACTTACAACTTACAAGTATCTCATATCTTGAAACTGTTGTGAGTGGTGATTTTATGTTGTGTGTTGTGACGTAAAACTGAAAGCGTGTAAAACATAAAACTGAATGTGGAATCCGTTGAGCATTGAGCATTAAGCTGATGAAATTTGAAACCTCATGGTAGATGCTAGTACGAGTACAGCCTCAAACCATCTACTATACACACATTTTGTACTTGTACTATTACACATCAAATTCCAAAATATCATGTATTTTCCTAGTAACTCATAACTCATCCCACCAGTTTTCAAGCAGCATGATGAAGAATCAAGCATGAGTAGCATTGTGAATTGTGACAGAGCGACAGAGTGGAAAGAGAACAATAACGATAAAGTATTATTCCCGAGTTTCTGTTTCCGTTTCTTGTTCTATTGTTTTGTAGGAAATGTTCCTACTTCGTAATCCTCGGTATCTTTGTGTCTCCTTTCTATTATCTTCTTTTGTTCCGCTGTTCTCTATCTCTGTCTTTCTTTCTGTCTAAAAAGTAGGAAAACCTTTGAAATTGGGTTGTAATTTTGGCTTCAGTCAGGCGAGAGAGTTGATAATAAATGTACAAAGTTTGTCCATCTTTGAAAACGGGGAAATGTTTAGAACAAGTCCGTGTCTGTCATTCGGGCTTGGAGTTTTGAGTCTTTTTTGAGTCTTTCTTTGTTAAACTTTGAATCATAATAATTCATAGCATCTGATATCTGATTCACGGCATTCAACTCATGTTTTAAGGCATGCTAACTTTGTTTTGATTTTGGTGTTGATCAAATTTTCAATAGATAGCGAAGAAAGTGATGAGTTGATTTTTAAAACGAGAACCAAAAATAATAATTATTGATCATTGTACAAAACTTTTTAATACAAATAAAAATCTCTGACAAAAATTTGTGGATATTTACCAGCACTGGCACTGGCTTAAACCTTCAAAGTGGGACAGCTTATTATAGCTTACATCATTCAAGGTTTCTCTAGGATATAGTATTTCATGTCAAAGTTGTTAATCCTTCAATTTTTTCCTTGTCTCCTCGAGGGAACTGCACAAGACTACTAAATCCTAAATACTAGATACTAGATGTACTATACGGAAAATTTACTGCGTCGTATGTTTTATATTTTCCTCGAGATTTCTGCTCATATTTATTCCTAGTTCATAAACCATGGTCCATGTTCTACGGTCTATGGTATTTGATGATGAACACTGATTGGATCAATCTGTCACATTTCATAGTGTCTCATTTGTCTCTATTGTTTGTTTGATATCGCAGAAGCCTACAGCCTACAACTAGTAGTAACTAGTAACTAGTAACACCTTCCACTAGAAAGAGCAGTGAGACAGACAATGAGATTTTGATCAAGCTTACTTAGAGGAATGAGGAGAAAATAGAAAATACAAATAGATTGTATCACACTCAGAATGCAGGTCCATTGTTCCATTGATTTGGTTTCTCTGTTGTCGTTGTCGAGTGCACCCATTCTACTACAAACTACTGTACAATTGTAATCAGTTTAACGTCCAAATTCCAAATTCCTCCAAACTCCAAACTCCAAACGTGGATTATCAGTTCCCTCTTACACTGCCTGACATGACACAGACAAGCAAAATCATGTACTAATTCTACCTCAAAACCCCCGATTCCAATTCTGATTCCGATTCGATCTAATATCTGATCCAATTGAATCCAACAAGAGTTGAGAGTCATTTATCTCTCATTATTCCTCGCTCCAATTGGTCACGTATTCGACATCGTGCATTGTGCATATTATCTACTATCTACTATTTCGTAACTGCGCGTCCTGATAAATGAATAGAGGAAGGAAGGAAGAGGGTAAAAAATGAACAGATGTTTCCCTCTAATACTGATACCGCTAATTCCCTGTCCACTACAAACTTGAAACAAAATTTGTTGTCTTTCTCTTGATTATTTCCGATTTCCGAGTTCGGATTTAGGGTTTTGGATTTCTCAACTGTTCATTCCTCATGACTTAAGGGGAAAACTCAGAGATGCTCTCTTATCAAGTCGTTGATATCCTCCAGTTCTCTAGTTCTCCAGATTCCAGATCCAGACAATTTGATCCCTACCTCTCTCAATCTTTTCAATGCCAAGAACAGTGCAGTAATACGTAATATATTTCGCGTAGATATACAATATACACATTGCAAGTTTTAAGAGTACTCGGAAATCATAATAAATCCTCAACCAGTAAAGGGATTTAGATTCTAGAGTCTAGATTCCATAGTCCAAAGAAGAAGTGAATTAACTTGAAGGTTGGAAGGAAATTTCCCGGCGACTGCACCTACAAGATTTTATTTTTTTAGCCATATCTGTGTAAATTCTGTATGTACTGGATATTTACGTATATGTATGTGTGATCTATGTTCTATGCTCTATGTTTTACTGGTCTGGAGTCTAGAGTCTGGAGGAAAGTATTAATGAGGAAAAGTTTGGATCAAATTATTCTACAGTAGACCCTGACTTTGTAAAATCCATGTAATATTATTATTTGATATTAGCCAATCCATGAAATGGCATTGAACATGGAACATGGAATATGGAACATGGAACATGAAGAAACTTTTGCATTTTATTACAATTTATATTATACCTATACAGATAATAGATATAAATACTTTTAGTATAGTGTGGTGTTAGCAAATGTAATGCATACTCGATATGGTCTGTAATAGTTGGAAAGTTGATGCAGAAAAACAGGTCTCAATAATTAAGTTAAGTCAAGTACAGTGTAAAGTGTAATATGTTAATTGGACAATCATTCACTAATTTATCCATAGTTTTGTAATATTTTCTGGTGAAGGATGATAATGTGATACAGAATACAGAATGCTATCGGAAAAAGTCAAACAAATGAAAGAAGGTCCGTGTTGTAGGATTTTTCCATGTAAATCCTAAATTAGATAAACTGTTTCGAGTTTCGATTGTCGATTAATTTTAACTTTTTGAGCCTTAGTCCACAGCTGACTACGCTTTGAGTTTAGATTTTTGAATAATGAATACTGAGAATTGAGTAAATCATGAATTTCCATTTTTAATTTGCAAATCTATGATTTTTGACTGTTTCGTAAGTCGTCAGTCGTCACTCTTTCGTTTTGGCGTTATCTTGAATACTTGAAAATTATCAACAAAGAGGATGCTCTCCAAAGTCTACAACTTTCTCTCGATTTACATCTTTATATTATATCTATTCTCCATTCTTCTTTTTCTATTTTACATGAATTGCGACTGTCTGACTGAGTTTCTTAATCCTTCATTCTTCATGTCTTCAATCCAATTCAATCGTTCCGCAATAAAAAGGAGTAAATGATAAAAATTCGGATGATAAATCATACATGAAATTGCAATGTCTCCTCTTTTAATTAAAAAATTGCTCACATCTGGAACTTTTGTACTAAAGAGATAAAACTGATGACGAATTGGAATACTTTTTTTTCTTTCTTTCTCTTTTTGTCTTGTGCTTTTTGCGTTCTTGACTAGTGTACAGTATATCTACAATGTACACGTTAAACACACGGGAAACAGAACTGCAATCAACATTCAACATACTCTACGCTGATTCATTTGAATGAGTAGGATAAAAAAAGAAACTGTGGCGTGGGATAAAAGTACGCGTCAGGATTCAGGATGAATAGACAAGACGATTTTATGAGAGTTGTCACAAACCGAAAACTGTTCAAAAAATACAGTTCATAGAACTCGGAATTTGGATTTTTCTTATCTGTAATCTTCAGAGTTGTTCATATTTCAGTTTTTTTCTTGAGAGTTTCATACAAGAAACATATGCTACAAGTCTTCATACCTCATACACATGCACAATTATATCGTACTTGTATGAGTTATCATATAAATATTATTCATTTTGTACATGTAGAATTCACGTGCATGCACAATATACACTATACATTATAAATGTTTCTATAATCTATAGAGTCTTATGTATTGTATATACTGTGTGCATTCAATAGAATGGCAGCAGGGAGATGAAGAGAGACGTGATTATCATTAGAAGGTTTTGAGGACTCTCACAATGAACCAGAAGGAAATTGATGAAAGATGTAAAGAATGAGAGAGAAAGAAGATGAAAATTCTTTCTCCTTTCTCCTTTTTTCTCTCTCTTGATCACCAGCCAAAACCAACGAGGAAACCAGTAACCAGTAACCAGTCTAGTTGCTAACCACGTACCACGTACGTTTCAATTTCTTTCTCTTTTCTCCTCGCTCCATCTCTACAAGTAAAAGTATACGTACAGTAGTATGTATTATGTATTATGTATCCATCTGCCGTGCTTTTCCGTGTTCCGTGTGACCAAAATTATTAGATTTCCCAACTCCAACTTTTCAAAGTTATGTATTATTGATCAAGTGAGCAAGGAGTGTGTGACAGTGGAGTCGCGACAAAATTTCTAATACCTTTTCCCTTTTTTTCAGTCATCAGTTTATGATAGTGTGTGGTTTATGTTGGAAGTATGGAGCATGAAGGGAGGTGATTGCACAGCACTGTAGCTAATATTTATAGTTTTCAATTCAGTTCTGTTCAGTCTAAAGGGCATCTAGAATCTATATAATATCTTCTATATTTATGAGTGATATTGTACATTGTATATAGTGTGTAATATCTTATACTTTATTCTTTATGCGGGATATCTATCTTTATATGGATTTAATGAAATCTGTACTTTGTACTTGGTAACTTTCTCTCAGCTCATTTTCACGCCCTCATCTAATAATATCAAATACAGATACAGAGATATTGTAATACTTGGGATGTGGAATCCGGTTATAGTTTCTTTTGTGGCCTTTGGCTTTGGCTTTGGCCTGTGGCATGGTCTGTGGCATTTATGGCATGACTCACGGCTTATTTATTTCATGCAACAAATTTTAGGGTCTGATATCCTCATCCTCTCATTCTCCCATTCTGCTAACTATTTAACACTTAATACAATAACAGGAACGTAGTTTGTGAAAAGTTGAGAGTTGAGTTGAGTTAATACTACCCTTGAAATAATGGAAATGGAAATCCACATTTCCCAATGTCGATAACTTTGCCTAGCTTTTGTTCCAAGTTCCAAGTACTCCCTGAAACATGACACCACAATTTGATTGCAAACAACCAGAGTTTTTTTTCACATGTACAGAAACCATACTTCACATAATTTACTTTAGGCAATAAAAAATCTTGATTATAGAAAAGATTGAAGAAAAAGAGAAAAAAAAGGGAGAAAAAAAGACATTTTTAAGGGTAGAAATAAAATGAAGACTCTTTGTCGGATTCGGCATTCGGCATTCGGAATTCGAAGAAAAACAAACTGGTTGGCCCTATTTAGTTAATAGGGTTTTCCAGTTTGTCCTTTTCGTTTCTAAAAAATATATCATGAGATGGGAAACAATTTATGCTTGTCTACATCTAAACTTGAACTTTTTTTCTCTGTTTTCTTTCTGCGTCATAGTTTTGTAGCTAGAGAGAAAGAGACTGGTGAATTGCATATTACACCATACACCATACACCACATACCAAACCATGATTTGAGATGGAGGGGAAAGTTTTATTTGAAAAAGATTGAGATGAGTAATGAAGAGAAGAGGAGAAAAAAAAGCGTGGAATTTGGAATTTGGTATTTGGTATGTACGTCGTAGAATTCAGAGAGATGTGCTAAACTGATTAGCGTTGCTGACTCTTTCAGGAATTTATTACTTGGTTCACATTTTTTTGTCTCTAGTTTTTTGTCTTGAGTCATTTAAACAAGGTCACATGAACATGAAGATGAACATGGACTTTATTGTTTTTGCACTCTGTGTTTGTGTGATTTGTTTGTAGGAAAGATGCATGATGCACGACGAATGAATGATGAATGCATAATGCATAAGTTTGTCGTTTGTCATTTGTCCTTTCTTGTTTACATCCTTGACTCCAGGACCAATTTACATTTTATTGCATCTCTTATCTCACAAGTCCACTCTCCAGATTATCCATAAAAAGAAGAATCCAAGAAAAAGAGTGTACAAAAATATCAGTAGAAGAAACTTAAGACCAAAGCCCAAAGCCCAAAGCCCAAGGTTTGTCTCCTTTGTCATGTTTTATCGTACAGCCATTTGCATTATTTCATTGTGTTTTGTGCACATGTGTTTTTCTAGAGATTTATTTGTGACTTGCTGAATGGGCTTTACATAAAAAGTAAAAAAAAAGTAAAAAGAAAATAGAGTGGAGCTTATATTTTCTGCACAATTGGCTTTGATCAGTGATTGCTGGAGACTGGAGTCTGGAGTCCCGCTGACTCACTTTTCTTTTATTTATTTATTTTTACAAATCTTCGTAGTTTATACGACGCGTGGAAACAACTTGTAGATTCTAGATTTTAGAGATAGTAGGAGTATAGAAATCACAATGCACAACCTACAAAATAGAATGGATCAAAAATGAAACTAATAATTTTTTGCCTCCTCATTCTTTTTGCTTGTGAATTTTTAAATCGTCATTACGTCCAAGTTACTCTTTTTTTATCCACTTTTGCTCAAAAAATAGTTATAAAAGAAATAAATCCAGCTTTGTATCAGATGGAAGGATAAGCCATTTAAGAGTTGGAGATTTCCCGTTTGTCCTACTGGGATCAATGGACGTTGTAAAAGTACAGTACAAAGCAATGTCATAACCACCGTACCCTGTGAACTATTCATTTGTCATAGGTTTTTTTTACTTTTTAAGTAGACTGTGTACACTGTAAATTGCACATTGTATGTTATTTTTTATACATTCTTTTTTTGAAACGGGATGAAAAACGAAAAGAAATAAAAGAAAGAGGGAGAAACTCTTTGATGTAACACCACACACCAGGCATACAAGAAAGGGAAATTTCCTGTCATATTACATGTGCTTTTATTATGCTTTCATAGGAGAAAGGACGACTTGCTGAGCTTTATGATTGTTTTTTACTTGTAGATTCTACAGTCTACTTCAATAGTATATGTAAAAAGATATGGGGAAACGTCACTGGTGAAAGTTTTAACACCAAAAGAAAGAATGTCATTGAAAGCGTTGAGCATTATGCAAAAATTTCCATATTTCATATTTTTACGATACATAGTTGAAGAAAAAAGGAAGAGGCGTAAATCAGATTTCCAATGAGCCGATTCAATATCAAGTGCAGGCGACTAGGGCGTAAAATTAGTTTAACATAAACTAATAATATATCCATCTTTCTAATAATAAGGAAGCTTAACTTTTGTGTAAAATGTAGAAGTACATTCAAAATACACATGTATAAGATGAATTTACAAGTGTCTACAAGAAGAATTTTGTACACTTTGTTCAGACTCATGTTTTATGAAAATTACGGTCCTCATTTGGATTAAACGCATAGGAAATTTTGTTACAGTTTCCTTCAAATTTTCTGTAGAGAATGCCCACTCAAACAGTCAGTCTTCAGTCTTCAGTCTACAGCTTAAACTATGTTCAGAGTTCCACATTTTATGTGAAAGTTTCATTTATCAGTTGAAGGTTGAAGTTGAGTAAAAAAAAAAAGTCTCCCTCAAACTTTGTAGAATATTACTTTTTACGAAAAAATTTCTCTTTTTCTCTTTTGAAAAATTTTCCTGGTTTTAAATTATCTTTCAAGATTCAAGACAGGGCTTCATTCATATTACTTGGAAACCATAGTCATACTTCATACTCATACTGAAAACTTATTTTCCTATTTAGATTGATGATTTATTTCAAAAGGAAAAAGAACTGAACTGACTACGACTTCATGTAGAATGTAAAATGTAGAATGTAGATATTGCAAAGTTTTATCAATTTTATCCTCTTCAATTTGAAATATCTGTAGTCTGTATAGTATTCCGTATCCAGTTCATTTCAGTTCACACTGCAGAATGTACACACCAACTTTACTTACAGTTTTTAGTTTTGACGCTCCTCTTCTTTTTTTTCTTTCAATCTTTACACTATATTAAAGCGGGAATCCTAGTTTTCAGTTCTTGCATCATTAGTATTATCATTCTTTTCTTCTTCTTTTATACTTTGACAAATTTGGAGGGAGACAGCCTTTAGAGACTCGGCTCGACAAGAGACAATCCACAGGATTCTCGATTCTCAAAACTGATCGGAAATGTTCATACAATGAGTATATTGAGCATTGAGCATTGAGCGTTGAGAGAAAATCACCCTTCTTTTTCCCATCTACATAATAAATAATATAGCAAGATTGTGATGAGCCATGTTTTCCACTTGGTTGGCCAGAAACTGGAAACTGGGAATCCAACTTTAATACCAAATGAGATACCGAGTAGACACGTGCTGTCACTTAAATCCAAATCACACCTCATCATTTATAGACACCGACACATTTTCCACCTCGTAACTTTAAAAATATGTACATGTAGGATCTTTTATACTGCATCATCTATAATGTGTATGTGTAATATATCAAAATTGTCTAGCCTTGTTCAACTACATGAAATATTAAATCAGCATAAAATTGAGGAAAAATACTGGGTACAAAAAAGTTGATGAAAATTTCCTTTTCCAAGATCCCCTTTTTCAGTGTTTAATATAAATTCATATTATAATTTCACAGGCATCATTTTTTAATGGAAACTTTTTATTTTTTTCTGGTGTAAATTCTTCCACTGCTCCTTATTTCACACAGTAGATGAACCCTGGTTTACGGTTCATTGAATTGAATGAAGCAAATTGACTGGAAATTTGTAATCTATAAGAATTTCTATCTGTAAATACTCACAACGCAGATAGCTTTTTATATGCTACTGTCCCATTCTTCAATATTTAATGTGGATAAATTATAAAAGTATATAATATAAAAGGCAAGCAATTAAAGCCAATCATAAATATTGAATACTAAATAATAAATGATGAAAAATTAAAAACAAGTTGAACTTTCTCACCTGTTTACTATGCACGAACTACAAATTACAAATTACTTCTGTACCTTTGATATTTGACATTCATAATTTTAATAATTAATAATCCTAATCCTACGACTTTAATAACTTCTCATCGGTCTACATTTTGTAATTATCTCTGTTAAAGGTAGACAGTAGACATTAGACAGTAGACATGTCAATCATTTTTGCTTTTACTAATGAACAAGAGTTCAAACAAGGCGCTGAGTAAAGTGAGCAGTGAGCAAGCGACATGCAGTCTAATTACGATATGATGAAGACTGTACACTGTACAGTGTACCATGTTAATTTCCATAATTTTAATATTAATATTTATGAGACAGAGACAAGAGTTTCTAGTTTGTAGGTAGTTGCTGATTCTACTGGAAACTGGAAACTGGGAAATGAAAATGACATGGAAAAGTTGGAAATGTATTCTGTTTAACATACGACCGTCTCTCGTTCATTAACTTTTCCATGCAAACACAATTTAGCTTCTTGTAGAACAGAAACAGAGGGAAGAGATAAATATCAAATCTGTATGAAGCATGAACGATCAGTATTATAAATGATAATATGGATGGGCGAATGAAAGCGCCATACTCCTTTTAAGCATGTACAGCATAAATTGTACATTGTACATTCTACATGGAGCAATGTACTCTGTGTATTTTGTATTTTGGACGAGACACTGGGTCAGAGGCTTCCCTATCATATTTTTTATGCACATGAGTGGAATTTCATCATCGAGAATCCAGAACCCAGAATCCAGAATCCAGACTTTTCCAGACAGTGAGCAAACAACAAACAAGCCAACATAATTCATGCATAATTCATCAATTCTCAGTACTCAATATCTTTGTTTTTTTTAAAAACAATCTCTTAGGCTACCATCTCATATCTTCTAGCTCACACGTTTCATCCTTTCCAAAAGTTTAAATAAAAACTACTCATTTTTATTCCACAGCATACTTTTGTTCTACTTTGTGTAGTTTTTTTTGATATGTTGTAAGTTGTAGATTGTAGATTGTAATTCACAACAAGAGTTTGGAGGAACTCTTTTCTATTTTCTAGTGGCACTTTTATTTGTATCGTTTCTTTAATATTACAAAAAAATAATATTTCAATCATGTCGTGTTTATGCCCCAAACCCGGAGAAACAACGAATAGAATATTAATCACTCCTGCCAACTTCAGCTTTTGACTGTACTGAAGTAATGCACGCATCGTAGAACGTAGAACGTGGAACGTATATCAATTACATGTATATTTTTATTATTTACCCATTGCGCATTGTACCGAAAATTAGGATCAACAGTATATTAGTCTCATGTGTGATGTGTGATGTAAGATGTATAATAATACATTTGTTGTTTGTTGTTTTGAACAAAGTACATGGTGGATATTTTCTCTTTATTATTTGTTTATGAGCTACGACATTGGACATTGGGATCATCCAAATAATAATATACACAGTACCTAAACTCTGAATTCTGAGTGGTCTGGGAAATAGAGATGAATTAATAGAGAGGATTAGTAATGCCCGTGTTGTGATGCGTAAAGGATGAGGGAAAGGTTAATCAGGCCCGATAATACACGTATAAAATAAGATATCATAGCATGTTCTGACCTAATGACACTCTTCTACATATAATCTCTCATATATTTGACATTTGACACACGTTGTTTTTGTTTATCTTTGTCTTTGTTATTATCTACTCGTGTGTAGTAAAATTACAACACAATATTTACAATGTGCAATACAAAGAGTCAGTTCTATTGAAATCTGATATCCAGTTCCCAGTTTTTCCTAATTCTAAACCATGTGTGAGATACCCAAAGAACATAATTTGTACGAAACAAAATGATGCCTGTAGCCTAATCCTTGACCCTCGTCCTCTGTACATTGTACATGGTGCTACCACCATACTTTCTTCATATTACTACTCTTTTATGTTCTTTCATTCAACTGTCTAGCGGATCATCGATACATTGTAGTGATGGAGGAATTATGTGTCATGTGAAATGTGATGCGGGATGTAAAACAGCTAACAGCAGAGAAAATTAGGCCATAGCCTGTGCTGTAAGCTGTTATTTAGTAATTAAAAATGACAAACTCCACATCCAACATCCAACATCCAAGAGCCAACATCAATATTATCCTTACTGTTGTTTTCACTCCGTTTACTAGATATTTCCCCGTGTGTGCACAAAATCATCATTGAGCAGCCGTACAGTACGAAATATGAAATTTGAAGGGGATTAGCATCATCGCTCCATTGAATATTTAAAACAATCCCACACTTGAAACTACCTACAAATTATCTATTAAATTAGTAATCAATACAGAACACCGTAATACATAGTACCCAAGTGCATATTATAAATGAGAAATCCATGTTCTATTCCTTATTCTGTAAGCTGTAATGGATAATGGATAGATCAACAAGATCAATTTCCTCCTCTCTTTCTGTTTACAGAATGAGTACATTATGAACTAATTTATGATGCCATCCAGCAGAGTTTCAACTACTTAGTGTTGCCATCTAGTGGTTAAATTTTGAAATAATTAATGGCGCCATCCAGCGAATACATTTTAAACTATATACTGGCCATGAATATTTTTTATTAAATAGTAAGGACTTTTTAATAGATTCCTTCTTAGTTTCCCGCCTCCGCCTCTTGAATATTTCAATAGGAAAACCTTAATAAGGACCGACAAAAACTTTATTTATACTCATTTATACGAAATGAGTCGCTCCTTGCACCGTTTTTCCCTTGGCAAATATTCTGCGAGCTTTTTGTCTCCTTTCAGAGTACAGGTTTTTAGTTGCTGGTCTACCTTTTTTTCTTTTTTTCTTTTTTAGCTCCTCATACCTAATACCTTTTCTAGATACCTTTTTTTACCTATTGTGCAAAAATGTAGGCGGCTCTTTTTTATTGTACAATGCAATGTAAGTATGTACATTGTACATGTGTGTAATTCGGCTCTCTTTCTCACAAAATTCTTGGTATCTCCTTTCTCTTTTTTCCCTTTTCTCCTCTTTGTTCATGCCTGCATGAATCCACGGCACGTCAAGTATGAAAACCTGTACACTGTACAGTGTATATTGTACATCACACATCCTACATTCTACATTGTCAAGGAGAAGAACATATAAAAGAGAAAAAAGGAAGAATGAATGCCGGGGAAAAGAGGAAGAAAAGATGAGACGTGAAAGGAATGAAAGCCCTTTGGTGGTAACGTGATGTGGAACAAACAAGATACAAGATACGAGATAGTAAGAAACTTACAAGTCTCTTAGATGTTTGAGCTGTAAGCCGTATGTACAATGTACAAAATGTACATTGAAATCAGATACATGTGTAATATGTATAAGGTATAAGGTAATACATAATATGGAATACAATGGCAAATATGGCAGGGTTATATAACATACTAATGAGAAGAAGTCGGCCCTTGCAGCAGCAACTACAACTCCAACTCGACATGAAGATTAGTACGTAAAACGTATAAAAGGTAAACCATTAGTCTCAGGGAAAGGTGAGTGATGAACTCCAAGACAACTTAATTAATCCTCTGAACGCTGAACATGAGTAAATAATAATGCTTTTATTACTTCCCTTCAGCCCCTTTTCTGACAGGCCTTTTCGCCCTTTTCTCCGCGAGTCACTCTCTTTCACTCTTTTCTCTTTTGTTCTCAACCAAATCGCAAAGTGCAACGTGCACATGCAAAGCAGTGATGAGCTGAAAATTGATTATCTTTTATTAACACGTCACTCTGTCACAAACATACATGTAAAGTTGTATCCGTTTTACCTTGCACATGCACAAGTTTGGAGCGGGTTCTTTGGGATTTGAAATTTTATGAAACCAATATCTGTTTTTGATTTCGAATTTTAGATGAAAAGATAGCTTTTACAGTCGATCCACCGTTGATTCCATTAACAAAATATTATATAAAGACTGTTTTGTTGTTGTTTACGTTTCAACATTTAGAATCTGTTTTTATGATTATAAACAATCTAGTGCTTGTCAAAGCAGACTAAAAGTACGGACAGCCTCATTTTCCTTTGAAAAAAGTTTGCAATGTGAATTGTAAATACTTATCAATAAAAATGGGAAAGTCGTTTCAAAACCCGGCTCATCCACGAACTGTGAACATGGAGGCGTTACCACGTCTGATGTTGGGATAGGTCCTTGTCCTTGATTCATCATTCATCATTTCCTGTGCAACTATTAACCACTTGAACCTCACTTTTGTCAGCTTATGAAAAGCTCAACGCAAATCGATTCCTACTCCTCTTTCAAACAAACAGTAGATGAGCAGTGAGTTTCTCTCAAAGTTCCATTTCCGATAAATGGAAGAGTGTATGTAAACAGTGCATTTTATTGTCCATTTTAAAGTCATACTGTAGTTGTTTGCAGGGAACAAAATTTCCAGTGTTTCCAGTTCCAAATTCCATTTAAATTGTACACATGATGGAAAATTTTAACCACATCAAAAGAAGATCAGTCTCTTGATGCCGAGAGAATAACAGATTTTCCCCCCACCAAACAATATCTATTGTTAAAAACACTGTGTTTTTTATAAGTCTTTTCCTTTGCACATGCAGTTTACTTCAAAGGTAAGTATGCCGTATGAAAAAACGGTACAGCTATAGCATTAAAAACTGCAACTGATTGTACGACATTTCTAGTTTCTAGTCCCTTGAGACTTGTTAGTTTTTACATGTCTAGATTCTAGATTCTGGATTCACCTTGACGTTCAACGTAAAAAACATATGTTGAATTTTAAAAACTTTGTATTTTCTACATCTACTGAATGGAATTGAATTGGATTGTAACCCGTACAAAAATTTTGTTGACAGCTGTCAAAAACTCTAAGAATAAGTTCTAGGAATCAGCAATCAGCACCCTCGGAAAAAACTCAAATGGACAATGTTCGTAGTTTCTGGATTTCCTATCTTTTTTTTGTATCGAATATCCAATACATTTAAATTGCCTTTCCACATTGAAAAAAATGTAGCTTTTTCTCTCAATAGTTTTAGGTATGACTGGACCTTGACGGAACTTGAATTAGAGTAATTGAGACAATTTGAGATGATTTTTTTTCATTTCAAGTATTAGTTTGTATTTTGTATAGCTGCCTCCTCTGAATAGGGGTTGAATAGCGAGTGTAATGCTTAATGCTTATGAGTGACGAGGATTGAAAATGTACAGTATGAGTAGACATAATAAAATTACAGTATTGATCACGACTAAGAACTCAGAACGTTGCTGAGTGCCGACTCTTCAGAAATTGGCTCCTTCTCCAGTCTCCAGTCTCCAGTAATTTGTACTTTGTGCACTATTTTGATCTCTGAGCACATAATATTATGTAATACGTAATTTCGTTTTTATTGATTTTTGTCTTTGCCTTGAAAGAGTCAACAGAAAATAAATGGGTAGGTCATGGTTCACAAGCAAAATGTAAAGTCTACACTGTTAACTTTTAGTTGCATATTATACATTATACATGACACAGAATATTCTCCCATCTCCAATGTCCCATGTCCCATGTAAATACGAGTGCAACAACCAAGTTGGCAGGAGCTATAATTACTTAATTTTTAATTCTGGTAATCCTCTCCTTAAGAAATGCGGGGAATAAATCTTCTTAGCAAGAGCTCGAGTTTCGAGACATCAAGGGAACTTTTACTTACAAAATGTAAGCTCAAGTTGCTCATGTTGTCAACTAACGTTTAGATGCTAAATCTTATGAAAATCAATTAACTAATACAAAATTAGACCCAGTTTTTTCATCTGAATGGGACATGTCGCATGTTGGATTTTGACTTTTGGATGTTCACCATATGTGACCAAGTATTAGTCAGTAGTCAGTAGTAGTAAAAGTCAACATTGCTCAGCTGTGCTCAATTCCATATGATTCCATCCAAGAGATATCTTTTGACACGAATACATGTGCAAAATTCGGAATTTAATCATGATTCATGAATAGTACATGTGTATGAAATTGTTCCGCGAATCAAACTTTCTTCAAGTGAAATAGAAAAGAAGAAGAAGAATGCCTCTGTGTTCTTCATGCTTTATTACTTCTTACGTTTGAGAAGTTAGAAGATATAATTTACACGCTGAAACTTGAGACTAGGGGTAACGAGCAACGAGCAAAGAGTAGGTCATAAATTATAAAACAGTAGCAGCATCTATTCACTATTCACTAGTATATGTTATATAATAAATAATAATGCATGTATGAAAATTCATGGAAAATGTGAGAGCATCTCTCTGTAGTCAAAGAAACAAAAGGTGCATTTATCCCATGTAGGATGAGGCTAATATAATTTTGGCTAGAAATAAGAACAGAAATGTTGATGGTAGAAATGGAATAGTTTTTAGACTTTGCAACTTGAAGAGGCATGATTTGGAGTTTAGACTGTAAAGGTATTCCCATTTGGCAAAAGGGGTTGTGTAATGTGTAATGTGTAAAATAGCTATTACTTGATGCACAAAGTAATTCTCAAAGTATATAAAGAGATTCATACCATCATCGTTATGGCACAAACCAGGACGCCCAAGTCGGAGCAAGCCAGTCCAATTAAGTAAGTATACGTCACTCCTTTGAAGGATGGCCGTGTCAGCACTATAAGATTTAGAATATTCCCAAGCACTCCGATCCCCACCACCAACGGTCCAATAATCTGCAAAAACAACAACAAGTTATTAGAATAATTAAAACTAAAATTAATAATAGTTTCATCCTCTAGTTTACCCTTTGTCAAAGAAAAACACTTATATTTAGTTTCGTTTTCGTATTTTGCATTTCAAATTCATTTTAAAACCTCTTGTGCAGAATTTCCTGTTAATTTTAATAACTTTACAAGTGTAAATATTACGTATAATATTTATTTATTTGCCTGGCAAGCTATTTAAGAAATGAAAATCAACCATCAACGTTGTTTGTCTTTTTGGTTTTCATGTGGTTGGATTTACTAATGAATTGCAATTTAAGCCTCGTAGAAGATTGATGCAATTTATTTAACCAGAGTAATCGACAATCCAATCTTGTGTAATCCGGTCATGGCATGGGTTTACTTTTACTGTTTACTGTTGAAATATTAATTACAAGGCAGAATTTACTTAGCCTTTCAATTTCGACTTCTGTAAATTGAAGAAGGTACATATTATTATTCCCTAAAGTCTCAAGTCAACAACTGACAATGTGACCCGGAAAAGACAAATACTCTTGTTTGTTTGTTGTTCTTGAGAATTTAAAGTACTTGTTGAACTTGTCCTTCCACAAATACCAAATTCATCAATTATACCTAGTCATTTCTCATTATTTCAAGTAAAAACAGCAAACGTGAAAATGCAACCTTATTAATCTTTTGTTGATAAATTTAAAGCGCCTTTGGTCTAGAATCTAGAGTTTCAGAATAAATAATAAAAGATAACTCACAAATACATAAGTACAAATACGAAGTTAAAGCTTCGGTGAATAAGCCTCAATTCCCGTTTTTGTACTTTCCAGAACTATTTGTCATTTGTCATCACATAAAGAGAGAACGTAGTTGACATGATTAAAACCTCAGCAGATGAACCCAGAATCCAGAGGATTGTTGCCTCTAAGACTTTGCTCATCTAGCTTATTTAGTAACTGTTTTAATATCATTTGTAATTACTAATTACGAGTAAAAACTTTTCCTGTTCATAAATCCAGTTTATTCTATAGGCGCTTAATACGTTTTGTTCATTCAAAACAAAGTTCCTATAGCTTGCATTCACCAAGAGCCCTAAAATACATTTCGTGTTTTCCTGGGCAAATGGAGACCAAAATTAGTGATCTCAACATGGATCTAGTATATTTCGGCTATGACCAATTTTTTGAGCCCACTCTCAAGTCCCTATGACGCTCCGTTGCTTAGATACAACTAAAATAACAACTCGTTGCTAACGCAACATTCACAAATATATTCAAACTTGAAAATATGTTTCAGAATTTATTCTGAGAACATTTCTCAATGCAATGTCATGAAATTCAGTCAAAACATGTCTCGAAAAGTCTCTTATCGTGTATTTTCAAAATTTTTGAAAATAATTCAAAACTGTGGATTTTTATTCAGAGCAATCAGATTGCATACGAGATTTGAAAGTC